>OLMO02000003.1:6756365-6828461 GCA_900291935.2 Cassiopea xamachana | reverse complement strand
CGTCGAAACAAATTTTCGTCAAATTTTGATCCAAAGCCATATAGAGTCGTTAAAGTGAAAGGAACTACAATTACAGCATTGAGAAACGGGCATTATGTTACAAGAAACATATCTTTTTATAAACGTATACCCAGGAATGATAGTAGTGGTGATAATAGTGGTGATGTTGGAGAACCTATTGAAGATGACTTAAACGAAGACAGTTTTGTTGATCAACCGCAAAATTTGCAAGAAAATGAACTACAAGTCAGATATCCGCGAAGGAATCGACAAAGGACTTTGAGGTTTGGTCAGAATATATACGATTGTTAATGACAGTTGCGTTATCTATTTCAACCTTATCTACTTGCATATTCGTTACTGTTTTGTTATGTTATAAGAACTAGATTTGATTCGATTTGGACATTTTAGAACAAACTCGTATGAACCCCAAAGTAGTTATTCGAGAAAGGGGGAGATATAGTGTTTTTGATTCCATATTTAGTCATCATAAATTATCATACATTATGAGTATAGTTTTAGAGCACGTGTAGTTGGTTGTCGGGATTATTAAAAGGGTTTTGATCAGATATTATAACGTGTTGTCCTATGGCCGACTCACAATTAATTTTAGAATTGTTCTTTTTACATATACGAAGTGGCTGTTCTCTTACCGTATTACTTTTCTTCCTGATGCTCGCGAGGGCATGCTGTTTTACTCTGTATGCTAGTCTCTCGAAGTATAGGTCCTAATTGATCACACTTGGGGACAATTAGACGCATCCTAACACATTAACTGCATCTGGATATATATTTCGGTTAATCTTTCGGTCATTATCCGACGTTTCATACTCTGATGAGTGTCGGACGAAAAAAAGCTTTTAAGTATGTCAAAATAACGTTGCCGCTTTTTCGTGCTATAGTAAAGTTCTGTAGTATCAACAGACTATTTACTTTCCTTTTTATAGATAAGGAATTATAGCACATTATAAATTAGGAATATTAATTTCTTTCTTCCTAGTATTGGTGTGTCTTTTTAAAAAGGTGTGTTTGAAGAACATATATTATATAAAACTTATAATCTGTAAACACATTTAAAAATTCATGACAAAAATGAACGGCGTATTATGTTGTGCGAGGCAAGATAAATCACAGCCAACGGCTGAGTGAAACATCATTGTAGACTTGGTTTATTTTTGCTGAAGATAGAAATCTCAATACAGCTGAATGTATGAATTTTCGTGCCGATGTGAAGTTTGGTACATATGGCATACTACGCAGAGGCTAGCACATAGAATAAAACAACATGCTCCACAAGCACCTGGAAGAACATTAATACTGTACGAGAACCGCTATGAGTGAAAAAACAACAATTGTAACATTAATTATGAGTTGGCCATGGGGCAACACCTAACTACAAATCCAGAATGCACGAAAACATATACAGGCCATAATTTTCGGTTCACTGGGCAAGCAAGATCGTCCATTTATTTAAGTGCTTTGGAATCTGTTTATATCAAGATTTAAAACTCAGTCTTGTGTAAACAGAAAGAGTTCATTTTCTCACTCTGAATCTTCATGTAAACAATGGTATTAGGGCTAATTGGTCACTCTTGGGGCCAATAAGACGCATTCTATCATGTGCATCCGCATCTGGCTATATATTTCGGTTCACCTTTCGGTCGCTAACCGGAGTTTCATACTCTGATGAGTATTAGACAAAAATAGCTTTTCAGTATATCAAAAACAGTTTTCACTTTTTCGTGCTGTATTAAAAGTACAGCTCGCCTGGTGACAGGGGCGTTTTAATAATAGAAATTCTTTGCGGGACGGGGGTGGCAACCCCAAGTTGCAGACAAAGAGCAATTCCCTCAAACCAAATTTTCCAGCAAAGAAAACTTTACTTGCATTCCAACGTCGACTAGCAATAATGATGTATTCATCAAGCTAAATTAATTTGGGGGAGACACGTTCCCATTTGGCTTCAATGTTTCTCTTTGAAACTGCTGTATGTTTGAGAGAGACGCGGACCTTTACCCAGGAAGCTGCATAGTGGATATTGCCCTCAGTAAAGAAGCAAGTTGAATATGCTCCTTCATTTCTTATTAAGAAAGGTATGCGAAAAACACTCAAATTTAGACCCTTTGGCTGCTTATTAGAACATGAAACAATACAGCATAATGTCGGCATGGCCATCAGATTTGGCTTCCACACTTTACGTCTGATCTGTACTGTAGAGTCGATTAAGCCCACGGGGGCTTAACTGTTAGAAACGACTTTGAGGGTGGGGGATTATTTGAAGGGGGCTCATTAAACCTGTAAGTTATGGGATCTGCTAAGCACAATATCTTATATTATTTTTTGAACTCTCAAATTGCCGTCTCCTAACGATATGATTCATATAAAGCACATCCTCAATGCGGAAAAGAGGAAGGGGCATCAAAACCCAATATGGATAAAGATAAACAACTATGTCTTTAAAGCTGGAATAGATATTTTCTTTAATTTTCACTCCATAATAGCATCAAAGATAGCATCAAGGATAGCATAAAGGAGGAGAAAGTTGTGAAAATAGTTGTTTGGTTCTATTATTAGCCCAAATAGACAGATAAATAGCTGAATATTTTGAGTTTCTTTTTTTTGACCTGCATTATACTGAGCATACACAAGTCCCATGGGGGCTTATAAGTTGGTGGGGGGTTATTTGTCAGGAACGATCTTATGGGTCGGGGATTACACGAGGGGGGCTTATTCGAAGGAGGGAGTTTAATCGAGTCTACAGTATGCTACCAGCGGTCTAACAATATGGCCGCTAGTACGATTGCAATGCAATGTGGTCCAATTCGCGAAAAGGTCTATAGATTCATAGGAAAGAAGCATCTTCAAGAAAAACAGAGGGTCACATCCTCCTAAAGCCAATTGCAGAAATAATTAGCTTAGATCCCGCTAAAAAAGAACTTCAAAAGCCTATTGCAGCAGTAGACATTGGTACAAAACATAAACCAATTTTTATAGTCAGCCATCATTGATGACGAGCAAGCCAAATTCAGAGAAAAATTTCTAGATTTCCTAGTGACAGCAACCAAACATCTGCTTGAAAAAATACCATTTAAAGTGCAGCTGATCAAGGATGCACGAATTTGGATATATATCCAGATGCGGTTACATGTGATAGGATGCGTCTAATTGGCCGCAAGAGTGGCCAATTTGGACCTATTAAAAATTGTGTACTTGCAGAATCCTTATGAGGAAACGAACTCTTTTTGTCTACACAAGACTAGGTTTTGAGTCTTAATGTAAACAGATCCCAAAACACTCAAATGAAACGACGACCTTGCTTACCCAATGATCAGAAAATTATGGTCTGTATATGTTTTGGATTTTCGATTAGGTGGTGTTCTATGCCCGACTCACAATTACTTTCAGACTTGTTGTTTCTACAAATACGAGGTCGCTTCTCTCTTGCGGTATTACTTTTCTTCCTGATGCTCGTGAGGACTTGTCGTTTTATTGTCTGCTAGCCTCTGCTTAGTGCGTCCTACGTACCCGGCTTGACAGCGGCACGAATATTTACACTAAGACTAAAAACTCAGTCTTGTGTAGAAAAAAGAGATCGTTTTCTCACTGGGACTCTTCAAGTAAACAATGGTTAATAGGTCCTAATTGGCCAGTCTTGGGGCCAATAAGACGCATCCTATCACATGTAACCGCATCTGGATATATATTTCGGTTAACCTTTCAGTCACTATCCGACGTTTCATACTCTGATGAGTGTCGAACGAAAATAGCTATTAAGTATGTCTAAAAATGTTGCTGCAATTTTTGTGCTTCGGTAAAGCTCATTCCCTGTGCTTTCTTCTGGTGGTGAATAAAATTGTTTTGATCTACTTATGGAAGCCTAGAATGGCATCAAATCTCACAATTGACTGGTCTATAACGGAAATTCTACAAATCTATTGGATAATGTATCGCACGTGATACGGCCTAACTGACGAACAACGAGCGCTTGTACAGTTCAAGCTCGAAAGTCAGCGTTTATGAACTTGGTTTGTGGAATATGTGGGCAGAATAGACCAAAAATTAGTAAATTCCTATAATATTTGAAGAACAAGCAACGTGTCGGTAAAGGACAGTATGCAGTTTTGATGAATGGCAGGTCCCTTGAAGCGAGAGGTACAGATCAACATCGAAGATGGAGCTGTTCCGTAGGACTGACTAACCATTTGACAACACAGTCTGTCGTCCCTTAGATGATGATAAACATTATTTTGCATGTGCTCAGACTTCTTGTCTAGTCGGTGTGGTGGAGTAGCCATTACTTCCACACCGTAAGTCAGCTGATGTAAGGATGTCTTTACTGGAGTATCAGAGGATTGCAATATTACGTTAGGAATTTCAAATGGCACTTCTAATTGCAAAATACATGAACTATAAATTTTTGGAAAAATTGGTTTACAATCACTACAAATACCACTTGAAATAATCAAGAGGGCAGTATTGGTATCTAGAAGAATTTGATGTTGTTTCAGTGCAATGGAAGACTTGTACTATAAAATATGCTATTTTTGATCAATAAGAAGTGTTATTGCATAATGTAAGAGTTTTCCTGATTCTGAGTACCTTTCATTTGCTTCTTCAACTTATGGTCATAGTCCCATACTCTAGATGCAACCTTCTCAAAATTAGCTTTTCGCAATGTTGCAAGTTTAATGAACAAAGTTTGATGCTTAGAATTGAAGTTTTGTAGTATAGCTATGTATCATTTTGAAGTTTAATGACTGAAGAGTGATGTTAAGGGGTTAGTTTTGGCATAAATTGCAATGGTGTAAGGTTGCAGGGAATATAGTGTATATATTACTCATGCAAATATGAAAGTTGTGCTCTTTTTGAAAACACAATTACTTTTCGCATAAATATTTAGAAAAAAGTAGTTTTCATCACTCTCATACTACTAGGCAATGATGTTAGAAGAAAAGTTTAATCATGTAGGTATCAAGAGCAGAGAATACGATTCACTAGCAAGAGGACTAAAATCCTATTGTCTACTGGTTTCCATAGAAATGGACTAAAGGATCTGAAAATATACCTCATTTATGCAATCAGGATACACTTTCTTTTGCTCTGCCATGCTTTTGAGGCTGAACGTCTAAATCTTCTCGCTGGGATTTTTGAATTATTACAACCATATGGATATACCAATCTTTCAAATGAGGTATTGACACAACTTCCACTCCACTTAATGGTGACAAAGACCTCCCAAATCAATAGGAACATACTCGGGCTGACTCTACAGCATATCCACACAACTGGTCGTTTCAATTAAATATCGCCATGTCATCACTAAGTCCCTTGCCGAAAATATTTAGTGTGCCTGCTTTCTTTTTTTGTCCGTTTCACATCTGACTCCGTGGTTTCCTTCTTTGTTGTACAGCGGCAGGATACCCGGTTCTGTTCTTATACCTCCAAACGGGTCTCTTAATTTAAACCATACTGTGTAACTATAAGCATCAGATGTGAAATGCGATAAGGTAGTGGTATGTAGTTTATATTGATAGGTATATGTTCAATCTCTGGGGGTTTTAAAGTTTTATCTAAGTCTTAACTATGCAAGTTTTAACTTTGCAACATAAAAGAAGATCTCTAGTGACGCGTAATTATTGCTTGAAATCAGTCAATTTTTCTGAAAACCTTGACGATTGCTGCATCAAACATTGAAGATATGGACTTACGTAGCAATGATCTGATGTTGTTTTGCTACTCTAGCTAGGCTTTCTGCTTTCATCATACTACAACTTCTGTTCGATACTGAATACTTCAAAATTGGCTCTTTTCCACCCCTGGGCACACAATACTCTGGCCTCTTTATTGGCTGGGTTACTCGTACTTTTATATTGCAGAAGGTTGGATAACTAAAAATGACCCAAATAAACATATCTTTTCAGTCCAAACCTGAAGCATAAATTATGAACATGCTATCCTGAGGCAAAGATGTAGTCCTTAGACGCTAAACGTATGACAGTAAACTCATACAATATCCACCCTCATTAAAAATACTACCATTGAAATTTTGCTTCCTTCAGACAACTAAAAAGTGCATAATTAGAAGTTGACTTGGCATACTATTCTACAGTTCCAATTCTTTCAAGATGTAAGGTTTGGTATTTATTCCTGACGCATGTTATCATTGAAGCGTTGGGTCAATTTCGTTCACGAAATTCTCAAAAATTGCGCCATGTCTGTCTTAAAGTATAAATTGCGACGATAGCAATGCCACTCCAATTGCCTAATGTTCAAAGCACTGATCACCTTTGAGATGACATTGGCCTGGGGGAGTGAGTGCAGTCAATCCCGTTCTTTTCAAATTTGGCCATTTTTCGTATCTTTCCAGCCCATTTTCTCCAAGCCCATGCACAATTTTGATAAACGCAGACTAGAATCAAATTCAGTGGTTAAAACTACCTCAATCTAGCTAAACTTTATTTTATCCTGGAACTGTCCTTTAAATGTGTCCAGGTCCTACCTCTTCAATTATCTGCCAAGCATAGTGACCATGGATAATGTGTAAATTCAGTAGAATAATACCCTTCGGCTAGAGATCAGACTATAAAGCCACACTAAAATATGCCAGTAAGCCAATGGGTAACCAATCAGGGTGCAACATCATAGGCATACACATTTGCGAATAGATTGACACCATAATTTTGCTCTAAGTCTAATGGAGGTAATGATACAAATGCTTAGAAGAAAGTAGAGCGTATTTAGAAAGGAAAAGAACATGTATCAGTTTACAATATCAAAACTGGTAAAGTCACGTTTTTACTATATGGCCAGGACATAATATCTAAACCATTTTGGCTCATTTTTTGTTTGATTTTTTCACTCCAGAACCTGCAAATGGTCCTTTCTGAGCAGCTTTCTTCCTTAGCTCTTCCAACTGCTTTTTTTCATCCCTCTGCTTTTGCTTAAATGCAACATCTTCCTGGAAAAGAAAATATACATAGAAACTTACATAATAAAAACCAGCTCCAACTAAAGTGAATATAAGATCAAACTGAAAACCATACTTCATACTATCATGAGTTTCGGGATGCTAAGACTTTACTTCTTGGATCTTGTGGATCCCCACATTTTCAAACAATGAAGAGAGTGTTCCACCTGATGTTCCCCTATGCTCAAAATATACAAAATACTCTTTGCAATAAAAATTTTTGAAAACCACCTTTTCACCTACAATGACCCAGATTTGCACATAGAAAGCCATGTTGATACTTACAATATATTTAAAAATGTAATTTAGAAGCATTGAAGCCCATCTTGATATATGCGAATGTATACATTAATTTAATTTAGAAACACGTATGTTGCCAGAAGTTGTTGAGTTATTGGATTTGACATCAGTGATTGTGTCTCAATTTCATCCGTTGAGAGATCTAACTTAGGTGAATCAGTAAATGATAATAGCTAATCTGTGGAGTAGCCAAGTAGAGTCAATTTCATCTTCAAAAGCAATATAGCCTATATTTACTTGATACGTGTGTGCTTTTTGAAAATGAAGTTAACTCTCCCTTGCTTCTCCAAAAATTGCATTTATAAATATGTACATGAATTTAGTCCAAAAATAAATGTTGTAGGGCTTGCAAAATAACTGAAATTTGGTTTCTCTTGAGAGGTCAAAATTAGGGAATATTGTTAATATATCCAGCTATTTGAAAAGACAGTTGAGTTTCCTTAGCTTCTCTACAAGTTATTTGCAATCTGATCATGGAGGATGTTCATGTTTAATTTTCCTTAGGAAATTATAGCGCAGTAATGTTTTACAAAAGGCATTAAGATGATCCTGTACTATTTTGATGTGAAGATTGTTTATTACAAAACCATCTTGGTTCTTTGTTTACAAACATAACTGCACAGTGATTTTGTAAAAAGAACTAAAGATGAAGATACTCTCCATGATAAGATTGATCATAACGTGTGGAGAAGATAAGGAGACTCAGCTTTCTTTTCAAATGTTACAACACATTTACTATGTAAATGCACTATTAGCAGTATGCAACAACAGCCTGTATGTGGCACAATTTCTAAATTGGCACTTTAAAGAGTGCTGTTTTTTCCAATCTCAAACCAATTCATAATAGCACTGCTGTTGTACCGCATTCTTCTGTGGGCCCCATTAATCTCTAAAATCATAAGTCATAATAGAGGCAAGGCATTTCTAGCCATCCAATGCAAGGCAAAACAATTGCAAAGCAAATGATCTTCAGAAAAAAACAGGACTCTTTAAAGTGCCAATTTAGAAAATGTGCCACATACAGGCTGTTGTTGCATACTGCTAATAGTGCATTTACATAGTAAATGTGTTGTAACAACAGAGACTCTCATTGTCTCCAGTTCAATAGACCCAAGCACCATCATGT
The DNA here is from genome assembly GCA_900291935.2 of Cassiopea xamachana. Lineage (NCBI taxonomy): Eukaryota > Metazoa > Cnidaria > Scyphozoa > Rhizostomeae > Cassiopeidae > Cassiopea > Cassiopea xamachana. The sequence goes on along the minus strand of OLMO02000003.1, from coordinate 6,820,068 downwards.
ATCACTATTACGTGGTTTAGGGCACATGTCATAAAACTCACCAAGTCAACCCTAACTTTCATTTTCATTCGAAGCTCAGAAGCACGTTAAGTTAGCTCAGAAGCACGTCAAATTAGGATAGGAGCCAATCTTAAATTCCAGGAAGACTACTACAAAAGTCATACCAAAGCTCATACTATGTCGCCTAGGGAAGTCATTTTAGAAAAAGAACGTTGATTGACAAGACTGGACTGGTCCCAAAAGACGAAACAAGCACTAAGGTTTCGCTGTGCCAACCATGGTCTCCCAACTAAAGGGAAGAAAGTGGACTTAATCAACTGGTAAGTTCAAGTTTAGCTTTTCTTGTCCCAAACGGGAGCCATCCTCTGTCACCGGACAACCCAGTCCCTTTCAAACTGGACCCACTTGCAAGTTCTTTAACAATCCAAAGACCCATTGCGACCACCGGATGTGCAGATAAATCATAAATATTCTTCATGCGGTGGAAGCCACCCAACCTTCAAATGCAGCTATACTCTGTCAACATTTTAACTCGTTGCCGGATTTAGCCTCAACGCCTATCAACATAAAACAATTACAATTTGAACTCTTTGATTACCAGCCACTTCTACAATCAAGCTTAGTAGCATCCCTACATGACGGTTCGACATTGGTTATCAAGGCCCACAATTTTCTTTGAATTTTGAGAACATAAAATTCCTCTGTGACAATATACTCTCGGGATTAATGGCGAAACGCGTGGTGGGGCCGCACCCTTCACCTCCCCTGCAATTTTTTCGTACTTTCCCCATCGTGGCAATACCAAAATAGATTCTACAGACTTATCCTCACCGGCTGGTTTGTCAGTAAATGATTATATACCCCAGTCCGAATCGACTGTTCATTTCAATAATTTCGATGAGACTGTCAAAATCGTTGCAAACTTATGTCATAGTACTCTCTTATCGACATTAAATATAAAAAGTGCCTTTTGAATCTGCCCAGTACGTACAAATGATTGGCACCTCTTGGCGTTTTCGTTTCAGAACCTATTCTTCGTAGATCTATGTTTGTTTTTCGCCTTCCGTTCATCAGTAAATAGATTTTCACAACTGGCAGATGCTATCCTTTGGATCCTGAAATTTAAGCATAATATATCACATTGTATGAATTATTTAGATGACTATTTTATTGCTGGTCCGGCAGAGTCCAAGAGATGTCAAGAGAATCTCAACGAGTGCATATCAGTTTTTGAAAAGCTAGGAACACCGCTAACCCCTGAAAAAGTTATTTCACCGAGCACAGTGCTACCTTACTTAGGCATAATTATTGATACAGACAAAATGGAACTGTGCCTACCTGATGAAAAACTATCTGAGCTTACAGCGCTCCTACAATTGTTCAAAGTTTCAATGAAAATCACCAAATGCAAACTACTATCACTAATAGTAAAATTAGCATTTGCTTGAAAAATTGTACCCTCGAGAAGAACCTTTCTACGCCGCCTAATTGACCTGTCAACATCAGTCATTAAAACTATCCCATCACATAACACTAAGCAGTTAAGCTAGGGAGGATACTAAGTGGTGGTTAAAATTTCTACCGTTATGGAATGGTAAGCAAAAAATCCTAGATCCACATGTAGCACGACCACCTGATATCCAGCTCTATAAAGACGCCTCCGGTCAGTCTGGGTTTGGAAGTTATTTTAACGGTCATTGGATAGCTCAGAAATGGCCCCCAGCGGTTAGCAACTATTCAATACAGTTTAAGGAACTCTTCACTATCTAATTAGCATGCTACATATGGGCGAGTGAATTCAATCATTGTGATAACCAGACCATTACGGATATCTGGCAGTCTGGTACATCTAAATGCCCAGAAATTATGTCTCTTATACAAAAGCTATTCTTCAAAGCAGCAAAACATAACTTTACTGTCAATGTTACAGGCTCCAATAATTCTATCGCTGTTGCATTACCTCGCTTACAGATGGCCGAATTCTTCAAGCTCGCCCCATCCGCTTCTCCAAGAGGTACACTGATTCCCCACAGGCTTGGGGCATCTAACAGGTGAGCTTCATTATTTCCAATCTCAAGCAATCGCCAAAAGCTCCCGGAAAACTTACCGCCAAGGGCAACTGAGCTATAAATCATTCTGTACGTCCTTCAACCTAAGACCCTAACCCCTTGTAGTCTCTAATGTTCGTTTAGTTGCCACGTACCTTGCTCGAAGTGTTAGCTACGCGATGGAATGTACTTATCTTTCGTCCATACGATTGCAAAACATTGAACTAGGCTTCTGGCCTACAGCGGAAATGCCCTTGCTACGTTTATTATTGAAAGGTATAAAACGTGCAAAAGGAGAACGAGCAAAGCCAAAACGCAAACCAATAATGCTATCATTGCTAAAAACATTGAAAGGTGCCTTACGTTTCTCTTCTTCTGTCACGTATGACCAAAAGAAGCTACGGGCTGCATTTACAACTGCCTTCTTTGGAGTCCTATGTGCATCTGACTTGTGCTCCCCAAGTCAATCATTTTTCGATCCTCACAAGACTCTAATGCTCCGCAATGGTACATTACTATCCGAGGTCGCAATAGTAAACATCAAAGCCTCCAAAGGGGACCAATTTCAGAAAGGTTGTGAAGTCCGTCTGGCGGTGTCTCGAAAATCTGTATGCCCTATTCGTTTATTACAACAACACCTATTTCAATGTCCAGCCCAGGATGCCCAATTGTTTACCTTCTCTCATGGCACGTTCCTGACTCATCAAATATTTACCGATATAGTGAAATCGCTATTACCTCAGTCATGTGACAAGACTGCTTACTCCTCACATAGTTTTAGAATTGGTGCCACTACATGTGCTGCAGAGAAGGAGACCCCTGGTTGATAAAAACATTAGGTCGTTGGTCTAGCAATTGTTTCTAAGACTACATACGAGTTCTGTCAAACATCATAGACAAATTCCATTGGTACTCGCTAAATACATATCTAGATATCCTTATGCATTGCTTTGTTAGGCCTTGAAAGGGACCATTATTTTCTAGTTTGCATATAGTTGTCAGGGTGGACCCCATGGTAGTCATCCGAATACTGAGAATATACAGCATAGATCCCCCTCCAAGTACTTGGGCGGTAGTTTGGATGTATCTTGGCGTGAAGTTGTCAGTTGTCAGGACTGCAAATCGTTTTCATCTAAACTAAGCAGCCTGACCCTCAATTCAGGTCATAAGTCACCAAACACCCTGAATACTTTTCCTTACTTAATCCTTGATAATTATCAATAATTAGACTGTCATGTTATATGAGTATGAGTATACATATAGACGATATGACCCATTCACTGCTAACCCAGGTGTTATTGCTTGCCTTCCTCTAAATAGCTCTTATTGAACCATTGAATTAAGTCTATAGATGCGGTTGCAGATAAAGTGGTAAATGCTTAGGAGCCGGGGCAGTCATTAAATTCAATTTGATTACTTCGAACTTTTGGCTGTTGTAAGGTTGAGGCGATCTGCTAAAAAAGGGGAATCTCCAAAATAGATAAATCCATGGCATAAAGCTTATGTTTAACCCAGTAATAGTTGATATCAAGGACCATTTTTCCTACCAAATGCAATCAAAGGAAGCCAATTTCTTTATGTATGAGAGTGCTCCGGAAAGTTTTTGTTGTTTCCGAAGTAGCATTTCTCGCAAAAATACTTTTCAATGTTCTGCAATTATTGCCATAGAGCAAGAAGTGCTAGAGAATAAACCTGAATCGAATATATGTGTGGAGGGTGTTGACTAAGAAGTAAGTGCACTTGGGCATGGGGGGGTACCTCCATATTGTACAGAAAACCCGTTTGGTATTCAGTGATGAGCATGACCATCCACTCTATCTAGCGTCGCCACTGGTCGTACTTTCTCTTACATTAGGGGCACATGCTTATCTAGGACCGACATCAAGATGCCTTTGAAAGTTGACCACGCTTTTCAACACTTTTCTTTTTCCCCATTTTCCCTTGGCTGCTTCTGAAGATCTTTTCTGTAACTGAATTGTTCATATTTTGCATAATCTCTTTTGTACATTGTCCTAGATGCAAATTTCTTACAATTTTTCTTTATGATGACTCCAACCAGATCGTGATCACTGAGAGAATTTGGATGTGTCATATAGTGGCTCACATTTTGTACATGGGTTGTTGCAATAATATCTATAAGCGTGGCAATGTCTTTGGTAATCCTTGTAGGCTTGTCGATTATTTGGGTGCGCCCATTTTCCTTGATGATTTGCATTACTTCTTTATTTTTGGAGGAATGCAGATAATCTGTATTCAGATTGACCATGAGGACTTGCTCTTTACTCTCAGAAGCGCCAGTTTTCATCATATCACAAAAGTCATGCTCAAAACTGTTACAAAGGTACTTTAACGTATCCGGGGGCCTGTACAGGACACACACTAGTACTGGACGTGTATTTTTCACAAAAGACTTCAATCCAGATAGATTCTATAGAGTCTTTTTTCCAAATCCTCACTTCTTTGCTATCCAAGATCCATTCTTACAGAGCATCCAACACCACCACCTTAGGGAGTTTCCGTATCATTTCTTATAAAGGTACAACCTTCAATCACGATATCTCCATCAAAGTTGTCTTTTCATAAGTGTGTCTCGGTAATTCAAAAATTGCTGATATAGGTTTTTGTTTCTTGCAAAGTATTCACGATCTTCTTTGCAAGCTTATTCATATTTAGATGAAATAGCTTTAACCTTCTTGCATGTAGAAACATTGCGATATTGCAGTAGCTGTTTCTGCCATTTGAGTATCTGGATTGATTTGTTTATCTACCACTCTCGCATCGGTATTTCATTTGGTGGACAAGGCATCTTAAATTGAACTTTTTGGCCACAGCTATGGCATTTCTCACAGCTCTAATTCTTTTTTATAGCCCTTTTAAATGTGGTGCATTTCTGTCAGGGCCTTGGGCATAGCTCAAGATCTACAGCAAGAAGTAATAGTAGTAGGCCCTCTTGGTGGAGTTTGTAATGTCCTAGGTACATCCCCTTTTTTGCTTTTCGACCCACACGAATGCACATATATGTTCGATTTTTCAATATCATTCAACTCTCTATCAAAGCAGGTGGAGTAGGACTTTCCTTTTGCGAAGGCATCCTTACTGACGTTGAACACGGTGAAAATCACAATCACAAAATACAATGCGACTGCCATCGCTGGTTCTGTTTTGCACTTAAATGCACTAGTATTTTTATATGTACCAATAACAAGGTTGCAATGCATTTTCGTGTACCCTGCATCATAGTATTGTAAAGTTTTAATGTTTGTAGTGTTTTGTAAATTTCTAACTGCGTTTAAATAAAAGGAAATACATGTAGTTTTCCTTGATTTGTCAATGACATTTGATAGAGGATGACCTTACTCATAAACATAGATATAGTCGTATTTCTGGTAATATGCTTGCATTTCTAGGTAATTTCCTGATGGGTAGGACACAAAGAGTTGTACTAAATGGGAAAACCTTAGAGTGAAAGAAGATCCTAGTAGGGATGCCATAAAATTCAGTGTTGGGTTACCTCTTCCTAGTATATATTCATGATCTTTGTGATAGCTTGAGTTGTGATGCCAAGCTATTTGCAGATAATAAATCATTGTTCTCTGTGGTTGAAACTAAATTATTAGTGCTGTAAAGCTAAATCAAGATGTTGAAATAATACGGCTCTGTGCATGGCAGTGGAAAATGGAATATAAAGTTCAGAAAACTGACTGAGTTTTCCTCTAAAAGAACAAAGCCTTTCCATCCACCCCTTTCAATGAAAAATATTGAAATCATTTCTGCAAGTGAACATAAGCATCTAGGCAAGATTTTGGTCTCAGTTAAACTTTCAGAGTCACATAAGAGCAGCCATGCTTACAGCTAGAAAAAGAATTGGACTAATATAGTACCTTGTAAATTATGTCTAGGGATGCTGATAACTATGCCTATAAGCTATATGTTAGACCTCATTTCGATAATGGTGATATTCTATATTACAGATATGTCTCTGAAGTGAAATTCAGTTTAACATAAATGAATGAACAAAAACAGTATGCTGCGACCTTGGCAGCTACTGGTGCATGGAGAGGTACAAATTGGCAAAGACTCTATAACGAGCTGGGATGGGAAAGTTTTACAGTACAAGATGGTACCGCGATTTATATCACCTTTTTAACTGGAAAGATAGAAAATCAATAGAATACCTCCTTAGCAAAATCCCTGTTGAGTATATGACCTACAATCCTAAGAGAGTCCGTGAACTCTATCTTCTGGTAGGACAACCCTTTTCAAACACATATTTTAGCAATTTCTATGAATTGAACTTGCTTGCTAGTGGTTCAAGGGGCTCTCCCTCCATTCCTAAATTCTAAGGAAAACTCCTCTGTAGATTTCCCCACTGAAAACTGTGTATTTAATATCTACGCTAATACAGCATTAAAATTCTAACAAAACTGTGTTTGCAGTTTAGCGCATTGAATGAACAAAGGAAGAGGCAATATGTAATGCTGGAAGTCCAATTTATAAGTGTGGCACAGTTAATGACGATAACAAACATTTCCTCCTGCACTGCCCTATGTACAATGATATCTCAATCTCTATCAAGAAATCTCGAAAATTCTAGATCTAGATCTTCTTAACTTAGATGATGACTTTCTCTGCTCACTATTATTGTGTGGTAATGATGAATTTCCTTTCATTATTAACAAAACAATTCTAGAAGCTACTATAACGTACAAAAGTCTTGAAGCGATTTAAGTCTGTTAATGAAGGAAGTTAATTTTATAGTAGAATATCAACTGTACTTCAATTTTGTGCTACTAACTGCCTCGTGTTTGTGTTTGTATGTATGGAAGTGGGCCTGCGAACACTTGGATATACAAAGGCCAAAAGGAAGAGCATTACCTCATCAAAGTCTTTCGCATCTTTTTTTGGTGCTTTCAATGGCTTCTTCTTTCCACCTGTTTACAAATAAGTATCATTAGTCTTGCAAATTAAGGCTGATACCAAATTCCTTCTTAATACGTATGTTCACTATTGAGATGTTACCAGGGCTGTTCCTAGATTTTCTTGGAGGGGGATGCAATGCTTGTACTTGCCGATACAAATGGGTGTGGTCAGTTACACATAGATTTGACTAGTAAATTTTGGTGTGATGATTATAATGAAACTCTGGAGATATGGTAAAACTGGATTGCACTACCTATTTATAGAGAAGTGCATGATTGAAGAGAAAGGAAATTGCAGGCCTATAAACAGCTGAACTGAATGTGAGGGCTTAGATGTAAGAGTCCATTTAAAAGCTTGGGTCCTCTTCTAACAATTATACGACAAAAAATCTTTTGTCACAAGGATTTCCTTCGGAAAAAGGGGTCTGGGACCTACATCCAGAAAAGATTTGATGTAGCGCCTTCTAGAACGTTGGAAAACAACCCTTTGCCCAATAAACAACCCTTTGTACAAAAAAAGTAGCTGTCTTCATAAGTGATCTCGGACTAAGAAATAGAAATTGATCCCTCTGCCAGTACTTCAAGTAAGGAATCAATTTCTATTTCTTAGTCCGAGATCATCCTGCCAGTACTGCAGAAATGACAAAAGTAAGGAAGCAAACAACATTCATCTCATACCTGCCAGTACTTCAAGGAAGAGACTAGTTTACCATCAGATGTCCAGCACAGGCTACATGGAATACATTAAGAGGGCATTCAGAGGGCATTCAGATGGCATAAGTTCCCTATCACCCAAAAGGGTTATTATGTACACGCTATCTATGGGTCTATTTTGTTATTAGTGAAGAGTGGGAGGGAGAAATTGATAATTTAAGTGATGATTTTCTTTGACTTGTCATGCTCAAAACATAAAACTATGTCAGAAACAATGAAGGCTAGGAATCTCTTTAACGTTAGAATTTAGTCATCGTTATATATGAAGCTATGAACAAAATATACCACTATCTATTCTAGTGTCAGACGGAATTGATGAAAAACACTGCGCTGGCACGTTGAAGTATCTCGTACGATATTATCGAAAAAACTTGTTAATTCTAGAAGGTATGTTTTATGTGCTAAAGACTATCCATCATACATTATTTTCATTATAATATGGTAATCTGGAAATAAGTCAACGCTTGTCAATTTCGTTTCTTAGTGCCTGAGGTTTTAGTGTCGGAAATTTTGAGACACAAAAATCAATGTCTCTGGTATCAGATTTTCATGATATAAATCCTCGTACTACTTAAAAACAACCATGAAATGACAAAATTTGGCTTCAGCAAAGTGCCCATGTAATAAATATCTCAATTTTAAACCGTTATTCCACCCGACACTAACAGTCTGTCTCTCAGCAAAATTTAATGAGCATAAATTTTTGAGAAAATCTAAAGTCATGTGTAAATCTGTAATAGTACTAAAGTACCTCCTGTCAGCAGCTTAATCTTCAAGATTAATGGAATTAGAAAGAAGCCTTGTCTTTTCTGAAAGCTTTAAGCACCATACATAAGTTGCTTTTCCATCCAACACGAAAATTTATAATGCATAAAAAATGTTATATCTGCTCTAGGACAGGGTTACATCACTGCCGCAATATTACGGATTATCAGCAGTATGCAATTAATTCTACAAAGAGTGTCTCTTTATGTAATATGTAACTAGGACCTTTTCTCTAGATTCTATACTATGTGCTAATGGCTATTACTTGAGAGGGTAAATTAGCAGTTTCTTATTTTAGTACACAAAGTTGGGACTCATATATGTAATGGTTTGATACTATAAACAATGTTGAACCTGTTATTTATTTTTCAACAGGATGGCAGAATATGATGTTTCCATAGCCAACAACTGGTTTTTGTGTCCATCGTTATGATGAGATGACGATCACAACATTCAGTATATTTATCATATCAATGCGCGATGATCTGCACAGCACAATATGACAGTTGGGGATGTGGTGCTGTATTCTGTAGATGACGTGCTCTCCAAGGACAATCAAATGTCTGCAATAGTCCTGACTGACTGTTATTCAAATAGACACTAAAGAATTTCATTTTAGAATCATTGCTCATTGGTCTATACTGCAAAATATAATGGACAAAACAGTAGATCTTGTATTGTCTTATATTTGAAACTTTATAATTTATCATTTATGTCATATTCAGTGCTTCTCAATTATATTTTGCAAAATTCCTTATAGACAGAGCAACTATTTTTGTGTACCTATACTCACTGTAATTACTATTATTACCTATAAAGACTTTAAAGCATCCCTGTTACCTGGATACTTATTAGACTGCTTTAACATCACATCCTGTCCTCAAGGTGTGAAGCCCATTATTTTTAGTAACACCGGTGCTTCCTGTTTAAATTGTTGAAGTATTGAGAAATTTATATTGGATAAGTTCTTTTTATTTTCCATAATAATTTTCATAACTTGAAGTCATCTGTTTTATGTTCTCCTTTGCCTTCTGGTCATGCTCTAAGTCTAGGATACAATGATATAGACGCGCCGAAGGCGCTAGATGTTCAAGTCGGTCTGCCAGAGTGAGGCAAATTTTGCTTTGGCGGCCATTTTAAATGGTGGCAAAAAGTTTTTCGCCAGTACCGAGCCCTTAAATTGGTAAAAAGTGCCGAGTTTGTGAAGTTCCCAACCGATTTTTAGCGTGTAAAGTGGTGAGTCATCATTAACCACCTCTTATCTCCTCACTTTGGATTGAATTTTGATGTTTCGTGTATTTATCGCGACGTTTCAAGTAATATAAGGGTGGCAGTTGCTGCGGTGCGCTTTGTGAAATTCGAAAAATATAGTTAAAAACTTTGATTGCAACGTAGCAGTGAAGCCAATAGTAACTATTTACATTGTTTTTGTTTTAAAATTTGTATACGAAGTTAATAATAATCTCTTCCCCGTGGTTGCTTATGTTAAGACTCAGAGCTCTGCAAACCCAACCATGAATGCGAACTTACGTTCTCTGCTGTTTGCTCCCATTGAGGTAAACAGATAAAATATGTCACATTGTTATCTTTAACAAGTGAAATTGGATTGGATCGTTTTCCAGAAAATTGTTAAATCTTCCTCTGCATACGGATGCATACATCGTTTTTCTAAAAACGGCATTTCATTTCATAACTTTCACCTGAAGGATAAGACCATTCTCCAAAAGTGGATAGTTGCAACAAAGAGAGAACATTTTCAACCTACCTTCAATATGTGGCGAGCATTTTTTTCCTTCAGATTTTAATTTTTTGAAAGATGAAGATAAACCCCGTTTGTTGCCAAATGCTGCTCCATCAAGTTTCACTTTTCCAGATAAAGTGATAAAAAACATCTCCAAACAAAAATGACAGTTTTTAAGGTTATTAATGTGAATACTGCAGCAAATGAAATTGAAATCGCAATTGCTAACTTGATTCTCTTGTAATGCAATCTTTGCAAAACACAACACCTCATTTCAACAAGACAGAAGCACACCGCAGCAGTTGCCACCTTTGAAGTACTTGAAACGTCGCGATAAAATACACAAATTGCCAAAATTCAAACAAAATTGAAAGGTCAAGAGATAATTCATACTAACTCACCATTTTACACACTTAAAATCCGTTAGTAAACTCATGAAATTAGCCCTTACTTTTCACCAAATTATAAGGGCTCGGTACTGGCGATAATCCTTTTTGCCATCATTTAAAATGGCCACCAAAGCAAAATTTGCCTCACTCGGTTCAATGTGCAAACCCCTGAGTTGGACATCTAGCGCCTTGGGCGCTTCTATATCATTGCTGAGATATCACTTATTTCCCAGGCACATTATTGTTGACTTATTAAGAATCTTTCATGTTGTGTTTGGTCATCAGCAACAGTGGCACCATATGACCTTTTTCGTAGAGGGTATACAGTAATAATTTATTGAAAGAAGGTGGTAACACTATGAATATACAGACAGACAGAGTTCTGAACTTTTTAAATATAGAGTGCATTGATGCAACAAAAAACATTTTCAAAAATTCTTTCACTACGTCACCATAAGACATGCAGTCATGTACTGACAACAGTTATGGAATTTAAATTTACCCATAACACTGCTAAAGATTGGCGGAGTGACACCCCTGCTATGCCCCTTAAAAGCAGTCGCACACTTAGCATACTCCTAGGATGTTATTTCATTTACATCTGGGGTCTCAGGCTCATTTTACCTAGGGGCTCCTGGGGGCAGAGTCTGGGTGAGGCTGGGCCGCATCAGGATTTCCACAAGAAAAGTGCTGATAAAACATTACACTGTTATCAAATATCTCTATTTTTAACACAATATAAAGAATTAAAGAAATGAAAAAATGGATAAACTAATAAATAAATCAGTAATAAATAACTAAAATAATACAGATGAATGGAGAAATATTTACTGACTGACTAGCTGAAAAGAAACTGATAAATTTTTAATCAGTTTTAAATGTCTCTTTTACCAGTTTTTTTTGAAACTTTAACTTTCTGGACAGGAATGAAAGATTGTACATGAACTGTTCTGAGATCTGGCAGCGCTTGTTCTCACATAGACGAGCTACATTTGCCTTGAAGGAGGAAGCAGTGGAGACCCTCAGTACAGCTTGAAGACGTTCATCAGTACGTCTGGATCTGCAATTGGATTTATTAAAGTCGAAGGTGGAGAATAACTTCTCACACAAGTATGTACTCCCAAAAAGGCACATGGTCCTTCTTGAACATTCGGGAAAGTTCAAGGAAGCTGGGAGGCAACTCTCTCAAAAATTGCCAAGCCTGTCTGCTTCTCCACTCACCTCCCTGAAATTAGCTTTGAGTGCAGAGTTGCTATGCAGGTCAATGAGCTCCATTTGAAGTACAGGGGGGGGGCATCTTGCAGATCAATGGAGAAAGGGTCCGCAAAAAATTGAAATGTGGCTCTTTGTGTCTTTAAGTCTGCAAACCTGTGATCAAATTCCTCCTGTAACTTCAAAATGGCCTGAACATACTTCTCACCACTGAATGGTGTGGCTGCATCCACCAGCGCCTTGCATGATGGGAAATGGCAAAGGTTTGTTTGAGAGAGCTGGACTTTCCATAACATGAGTTTAGTACATCGGGCTCATGTGTGATGTCAACAAGGAAAGCAAAGTCCACGAGCCATTTGGGATCACTTAGCACAGGAGCAGACAACCCATGCCTCCTCATGAAGTGTTTTACTTCTGCTCTCAACTCAAAAAACCTCTTCAAAACGTGTCCCCTGCTGAGCCAACGTACTTCAGTCAAGTAGAGCACATCCTCGCATTCTGACTTACTTTCCTCTAAAAAAGCACGGAACATTCTGTGCTTTAAAGTTCCTGCATCTGATACGGTTAATGCATGTCACAATGATAGACATCACTTCATCAAACTTCAGGCATTTGCTGATGGATAATGCAGTGCAGAGCTATGGCCTCCTCCACATCCTCCACTTTCAGGATTTTTGAACAAGTGCTACCAATCCATTCTTCCTCCCTGTCATTGATGGGGCTCCACCGGTTGTTGTTTCAGCAAAGCTCTTCCATTGGAAACCGGCAATTTCAATGGCATCACAGAGCTGGAGAAATATTTCCTTTGCAGTCTTCTGGCCATGCATTAGAATTACTGTGAGCAACTCCTCCATCAAATCAAACTTATGATCAACACCACGGACATCTATTGCTAGCTGGAAAGTGTCTGCGATGTCTGTGGTCTCATCAAGAGCCACCGAATATGCACCGAAACATTTTGCTTTCTCACGCAGTTGATCATAAAAGTCACTTGACAGGTCAGAAATGTGCTCTGCCACAGTGTTGGCAGAAAGGCTGACGTTGTTGAACTGGCTTTTCTTTTCTGGGCAGACAATATGTGCAGCCTGTAACATGCACTTTTTGACAAATTCACCTTCTGTGAATGGCTTTCCTGTTTTTGCAATTATCTCACTAACGATGTAGCTAGCTTCAACTGCTGCAGAACTCTCTTTGTTTGCTTTCTTGAAGAAATGCTGATGCCTCAGATGTGTTTTACGACTGGAAACCTGGTTGGATCTCTTATCTCCCTGGTATTTTGCATACTCCTCAGCATGTCTAGTTGTATAATGATGTTTCAAATTGTATTCTTTGTGCACCGCAACTTTTTCAGTGCAAATGAGACATGTCAGGTTGCACCTATGATCAACAACGAACTATTTTTCCTGACATTGTCTGTGCTCATCACAAACTTTCTTTTCAATGCAGGCTTTGAAAGAGACATCATTGGGGCTCTGTAATATGTGATTCCACTTGAAACTGGCTGAGGGGAAGCTGGGAAAGCCGTCATCACATATGAGATGGGGGGTGTTTTATGAGTTCATGACAGAAAACTAAAAATTTCATCGTAAGGGTATATTGCTCGCATCAAATCGCGCTAGAATTAAAATTAAATTAAAAATAATCAGAGAAACATACCTCAGGGAGGCAAATGTGGTTTAGTTGCTGTCGTCTTCACTTGACAAATGCATGTCCATGGCTCAAACCAATGGACACAATGGCTTCTCCTTTACCCAGTTGACTGGTGGAATGAATGAGAGAGCGAGGTAATGGACAGCCTGACCAGTGTCCTGCCCTCCAGGCATATACCTCACTGTGACTGGTTCACTCAGCACTGCACACAATCAATCTTGTGGGCTGCACTTATAGTAATCTTTCATATTAAGACTAAGGCCACAAATTATTGTACTGGTGGGCACAGTTGGCCCGCAGGCCACAGTTGGCCCGCAGGCCACAGTTGGCCCGCAGGCCACAGTTGGCCCGTAGGCCGTGTGTCTGAGACCCCTGACACAGTTCACTAAAGGAAGGAAGGAAATTTGGAACCGTGTGCCTTGCTTAGGTAGGAAATTAGGAACCGTGTGCCTTGCTTAAGTTTGCGATCATTTCTTCACAAATTTTATTAATAATTTTGCTTTGTAATCCAATCACACCCCTCAGGGTGTCCCGTGGTCCTTCACAACAACATGTGCTGTCATCAATCCATGCAGGCAGGTGGGGGTATTTCTTGTTGTTCCAAGGCTAATTTGTAGAATATGTCCAAGTTCAGCGGGTAGTTAGAACAGCTAGTTTATGTCTAATATGGAAATGTGTAGATAAAACGGTATGTCTTGCATTCTAGATAGTATGGATGTGTCTTGAATGCTGGTTATGTTGAATTAAAGAACTGAAAAGAATTACAATTTTTATGTACTGGTCGTTCTTCTAAAGTTCATAATACAGCTGTAGTGTCCAAGAAATGTGTCTATCTAAAGAGGAAACTAAATTTTAAAGCAGTACTATTGCATTATCGTAGGTCTTCACAAATAGAGCTTGGATAGCACTAGTAACATTTACCACAAGGAGTTTTTATTGTCTACAAGGAAAAACTGTCGAGTTTGACATTCACATAAAGCCGAAGGTGGAAAAAAGTCGGTGAGGGTGATTTTTCATTTACATGGCGGAAAGAAGCACACAATCTCCACATGACATATAATGTGCTCATGCTGTGATTTCAAAATGGCTGCCACTTCTGCTTCTACTTGGAAGAATTTGTATATTTCGCTATTTGTTGTGGAGGAAGGGGCAAATTTCGCTAAGAAGAAAAGCAGAAAGGTGCTGCTGGGTCAAGACAATATTTGCTGACAGGGAACAATGGGGAGAATATTACATATTGGTCAGAGACCTTAAGGTTTTGGACCATGAACTGTTTTTTAAATATTTTCGAATATCCACCACAACTGACAAAAAGCTCCTTAGTTATGTAGCTTCTTAGTTACGTAGTCCCTTAGTTACGTAGTTACAAGAAAGATGCGTGAGCCCATTTTGCCAGATCAATGACTTATTGTAACATTATGATACCTTGCTATTGGAGATGCACACACAGCTATTGGTGCAACATACAGAATGAGTCTCATATTCGTTTGAAGAATAACCCATGAGATATGTAGGGCCATTTGGCTTAGATTTTCGAAAACAAATTACCTAAAAGTTCCCAGTACAGCAGCTGAGTGTGAAAGAATTGCTTGGGAATTCGAAGACCGTTCGAATTTTCCTCACCCATTGGGGCAATTGACGGAAAGCATGTGATGATGTTTTAACCTGCAAGCACTGGCTCATCATTCTTCAACTATAAGAAAAGTCATAGCATTGCTCTATTGGGAGTATGTGATTCCAAATACAAATTCATTCTTGCTGATATATGAGATAGTGGCTGGCAAATGGATGGGAGTGTCTATAACAACAGTTACTTAGGAGCAGCAAAGGAGAAAAAGAGGTTAGGCATTCCCAAGGATTCTCAACTTACAAATAGCAACAAAATTCTTCCTTATGTTTTTGTGGGAGATGATGTTTTTGGGCTTAAAAGGCATCTGATGAAGCGTTACCCTTCTACAAAATTGCCTATGGATAAACGCATCTTCAACAACAGGTTGAGTAGAGCACGAAGAGTGATTGAAAACACATTTGGCATTGCAGCCAGTAGCTTCCATGTGTTTCACAGACCAATAATTGCATTAGTGGACAAAGTAAAAAGAGATTAAAAAGCTGTGGTAGTACTACACAATTTTCTAATTACTGAAAATGAGTTAAATAATCAAAATTATTGCCCAAAAATATATTGATGCAGATGGTCCTAATGGTTTACAGCTCGATGAGTGGAGACTTGACAACCAGAATATACAAGGTATCTTGCCTATCAACAACAATACATCAAATAACTACTCAGAAGATGCACGTATGGTGAGGGATAGTTATAACGAATATTTCAACAATGAAGGTGCAGCGGACTGACAATGGAACAGGGTAAACAGGACCCTTTAATAACATGATATAAATGAATCATAGCACTCCGAATTCTATGCTTTGATCCCTTTAACAGATCTCATTTGATCAGATTTTGCAAATGACTATCTGCATTGTGAACTGAATGGAGCAATATTAAGATTGAATCTCTTTCACAATTTGAAGCAACGCAGAACTAATAAATCAGAAACTCTTCAAAACTTTCCCTATCAACAACATATACTAATACTAATTCTTTAGAGGAAACAAGTCAAAGTTTATGGATAGGAAGTAAATAAGCTATGGAAAGGAAGTAAATAAGCTATTATGTAACATATTTTCCAGAGGAAATACCAATAATTAGTACTCAATCATTGTTCTCTACATTCCGAAACTCTATGTCGTAAAGATGTGAGCTTATTTTCATTTTCGCTAGCTTTTCTTCTTCGTGGAAATCCCTTCAAAATAGGTATGAGACGTTTGCAATACAATGTATCCTCACATATGTCAGCAGATTTTTGTGTTGTTCTTCAATCCTGTTGATTATTTTGCTGTCAAATTCTTTCATTTCTTTACGAAACATAATATCGGAATTCATAGAAAATTGATAAACTTGGTGCTTTTCCTTTCGTTCCTCCGTTCATTTCAATTAATGGTGGTGTTTCAATGCATCTCTCCCCATAACCACTACTTGAAGATGGAGATGGGGATACTGCAATGCCAGAACTTGGTTTGGGTGGTAGAGGCATTTGCATTATCACCTCATCTTGGCTGAATGCTTGCATTACATTTTGTAACATTTTTAGACTGCCAATGTCATTTTTGCCACAGCAAAGCCCAAAGCGGAAAGGGGTGTTTTCCAGCATTGTAGAGAGCATGCTCCTAAACTTTTTCTGGGGGCAAGCCCACGAATCCCCTGTTTCAATTGATGTCTCCCATGCCCTACTTGCAAATCATGGTTAGCATCTTTATAAAGCAGTGCAAAATGCTTTTCCCAAACCACAACACATAATTTGAAAACATATCGAGAATGTCCTCTATGAAAATTTCTTGGGCAGTGATGAAAATTTCAAGCAATATCTTTTACACTGCCTAAAAGAAAAACACTAACTATGTCCCTTCATTTGGCCCCAGCAAGAGTGTTGCATAGGGAATTTGGCCCAAAATTCCAAAAGGGTTAGTGACCCCTGATCTAGACAAAGCATTGCAGACACATTCTCTTTATATCGGGTCGAATGGCATTCGGCGTTGGGGCCAGCTTTTCAAAAGCAAACATGCAGTGACTACTACAGTAATAGTGAACGTTTAGTTCATGAAATTGCTGCTTGCTTTCTAGTTATTCAATACTCAATTTCTTAAAAAATACATATGCCGTTTCCATCAGTTCCTCGTAACCACTATGCTTTGCTCTTACCTTCTTGGTAATGTCACATTTGCCCTAAGCAAACATCAAGTCTTACATAAAATCTGAAAAGTCATTGTAACTGAAACCTTCCTTGTCTGCATATAACATACAAATGGTACATTTGGGGTTGAGCATAATTTCTGAAGTTTGAAGATGCTTAAAAAAATGCGTATGACCTGATGCATCTGTTTCAGGTATTAATTAGCCAAGGGCCAATTACTCTAACTCTTGTTGATAATTTTTCTATACCAGGTCGTAGTGAGTGCATTTTAGAAGCTAACACACCTCATACCTATTACAATCAGTTAGTTATGACTTGTCATCTAGATATTTCTGATGCTTTACCTTATAATACTGCGTTCACATGAACTAAAGCTGTTAGCTGTAGAGTTTTAGCACAAGTTAAGAACCTGTCTGCGTCTTCCATTCAGTTGCATGCAAGTCAGAAAATTGCCATGTTTCTTCCCATTATACAGTCAAAATGTGTCAGAAAGTCCGCTTATAGTATCTGTGCCAGTATTAGTTGAGTCAGGCATGAATGGGTGCACCTTGAGGTAACTAGAAACAGCTATTACCCTGTCTTTAGGTAGAAACGGCAACTATTCACTCCTAACTACAATTCTTGCATTTCCCGATGTTTTTTATGATGGCCTAGGCCACACAATGGTTAATGTTCATAAGATTGACAAAGGGGGTATCTTCCCCTATATGTCAAAACCTTTGGCATCTCCCTTACCATTTGTGTGAGGAAGTTGATAGGCAGGTTAATGATATGTTATCACAAGGCATCACTCAACCCAGCAAAAGTCAAGGCTCATCATCTATTGTTCTTGTCAAAAAGAAGGGTGGCTCATGCTGTTTTTCTACTGATTACTGCAAACTTGACTCGATAACTAATAAGGATGCAAACCCTTTCCCTCGAGTTGACGATTTACTTAATGCACTAAATGATTATAACATGTATAGTACTTTAGATCTTTGCAGTGGCTACTGGCAGGTTAGTTTGTGGCCAGAGGATTGTGAGAAAACTGCATTTGTAGCACCCAGCAGCCTATACGAATATTTGCGGATCTCATATATCAACGACCTTAGCTAGCGTTTCACGCGCCATCAGTATAGAGCTTTCTGTTCGTATTATTTTGATGACATCATAATATTTGTGTTAAAGCATCAACATGCTCTTTTGGTACTGTTAAGGTAGTTTATTGAGGGCATACTGTCTCCAGCACTAGTGTACACACTGACCTTTTCAAGATTAAAACTGGTCAAGAATTACCGCCCCCGGCAAATTTCGAAACGCTTCACTCATTTCTATGCTTGGCAGGATATTATAGGAAATGTATTCCCATATATGCTACCATCCCAGCCTTACTCACTGCACTTACCAAGAAAGGCATGCCATCTATTTGGGAGGATAGCCACCAAGCCAAACTTCCTTGCTTTGAAAACCATTGTATGTTCCACTCTCATTCTAGCATACCCTAGGTTTGACCAGCCTTTTATCTTATAAACCGATGCTTCTAATGTGGGTCTTCAGGCCATATTAGCTCAGCTAGATACAGAGGGCACTGAAAGAGTTGTTTCATATGCAAGTCATACACTGACCCCCCGTGAAAAGAATTACTCTGCCATGGAAAAAGACTTACACTGTATGGAAAAAGAAGCCTTAGCTATTGTGTTTGCAACTGATACCTTCCGCTACTATTTATTGGGTCTTCAATTTCAAATAGTTATTGATAATAGTGCTCTCACCTGGCTTTACTTTGTAGAGCCAAAGGGTCGCATAGCTTGATGGATTATGAAACTTCAGGAATTTGATTTTACCATAAGCTATAGGTCTTGGGGTGCCAATCAAAATACTGATAGCCTTTCTAGATTACACCACAAATTTGAGACAGTTCAAGTATGTTACTCTCCAAGCGTTCACAAATACTATCCTTTGCAATATGCATAGCAGTCCATCTGGATGTCACTTGGGTGTCACTCATACCATTTCAAAGGCTAGGGAAAGGTTTGTTTGGCCCCAGATGCAAGAATCCATAAAAGCGTTTACTACAAACTATCCTGAGTGCAGCCAGACAAAAGACAACCACAAGCTCACAAAGGCCCTTTTAAGACAAATCTGCTGTGAAGGGCAGCAGCGGAGGACTAAAAGGGGCACTGGGCTCTTGTTTTGGGCACTTCCGTTGCGACTTCTCAGCATGCTCTCCCTATGCTATCATTATCTACGGCTATTTATTATGCATGCATGGCAGCTGCTAGCAGGATATTAGAATTGCATTGAAAATGAGAATTGTGTTGAGCAAAGTAACTGGATATAATCGATTTTAGATTCATGTAGCTAGCTTCCATTTGATTGATTAATTAGAATAAAATTCACATCTAGTCCTTTTCTTATCCCGTGCTGTTATGAAGTCGAGATTTAAAGAAACATAGTACCTATTTGATCTAGGCTTTACTCAACACTAAACGAATTATATGTAAACAACGCAATTAATAATGTCTTTTGAAAGTCACTCGTCCATTAAACAATATGCAAACAACGCAATTGATAATAGGTCTTTTGAAAGTCACTCGTCCATTAAACAATATGCAAACAACGCAATTGATAATAGGTCTTTTGAAAGTCACTCATCCATTAAACAATAGAGTTCACAGCTAACTCAAAAGTTTCTTAATATCACAGTCTCCCTTTCTCAAAATTCGAACGCTTTTTGTGTCTCTAATTCGGTTAGACATTGTGGAATTGTATTCCCTTGTGGTGCTAGGTGCTTAAGTGATACTGTGTCTTTCCTGCCATCTTCAAATCGAATACGCGCGTAACTAGGGTTTGCTTGAATAAGTTCCACCTCATATACTAACGGCTAAAACTTTGAATTCCTAACATGCCTTTGTAAAAGAACTGGTCCGGGTGTTGTGAGCACGGTTGGCATTGACTGACCACTAGTGGATTTCCGTTGAAAAGAAAATAACCGTTCATGAGGTGTGGCATTAGTGGCAGTGCACAGCAGGGACCGTACAGAGTGTAGAGCATCAGATATTACTTCTTGCCAATATTTTACCGCCAGTTGATGTGTCTTAAGTTCTAGATTTATAGCTTTCCATACTGTTCCATTACAACGCTCAACTTGTCCGTTCCCTGCTGGATTGTAGCTTGTTGTGCGGCTGGTTGCAATTCCCTTCTGATGAAGAAAGGTCGTGAGTTCCACATTCATAAATCCACTTCCACAATCAGAATGTATGTATGCAGGCATTCTGAATATAGAAAACAATGAACACAGACATTGAATAACAGTTTTGCCGCTAATGTCTTTACACGGAAAACCGAAAGGAAATCTCAAAAATTCATCTATAATTGTTAGAATGTACTTATTTTGATTGTTACTCGGTAGAGGTCCTTTTAAATCTATATTAAGACGCTCGAAAGGCTGTGTAGCTTTGATCAAATGCTTGGGTTCAGGATGAAAGAACTTTGGCTTGCATTCAGCACACACCTTGCATGCGCACGTCACTTCTCTGATTTCTTCCATTGTGTACGGTAGATTACGAACCTTAACAAAATGATTCATACGTGTTACACCAGGATGGCAGAGAGATGTATGTAGCTCATGAAGTTTATCAAGTTGGCTTGTACAAATGCTCATGGAAACTCTAGATAACGTATCAGCTGGAATATTTTCAGCTCCAAATCTGTATATAATATCAAAACTGAATGTGGATGGTTCTAATCTCTATCGCAAGATCTTATCATTTTTTATTTTCCCTTTATGTTTTGTGTCAAACGTAAGCAACTGACTTCTGATCCGTTATAAGCTTAAAGTGCTTCCCAGTAAGGCAGTGCTTCCAGTGCCTAACTGCCTCAATTGTCGCAGCTGCTTCTTTCTCAATCACAGGGTGTTCCTAATCAAATCTGATTAGGTGTAGCAGCGAGTGCGAATTCCGAAGCATCGGTTTCCAACTCAATAGGTTGAGATTCATCAATGGCACAGACGACTGAATTTTCAACGTCTTTTTTTAATTCCAGGAAGGCCTCTAGAGCTTTGTCTTCAAGTGGAAATTTTCTGTTTTGATTCAGAGGTCTTACTTTCTTTGAAAAACCTCTAATCCACTTTGAGTAATGGGAGAAGAGAACGATCACTTGTTTTTCACTCTTGATATCGCTCGGTGGTGGTAACTGTTG
Organism: Cassiopea xamachana; assembly: GCA_900291935.2. Lineage (NCBI taxonomy): Eukaryota > Metazoa > Cnidaria > Scyphozoa > Rhizostomeae > Cassiopeidae > Cassiopea > Cassiopea xamachana. The sequence continues at coordinate 6,798,699 of OLMO02000003.1, read as the reverse complement.
AAGTGGTTTTAATCGTTCTGGATCTGGTTTTTATTTCCCCTTCAGATACTACACAGCCTAAGATGCTGAGAATTCTTGTAGAGAAGACACACTTATCCTTGTTATACGTCAAGTTCTTCCGTTTAGCAGCAGCAAGAAAACGTTCCAAATTTCTGTTGTGATGAGCCTGATCCCTGCCGCATATAGTTATATCATCAAGATAAGCAAATGTATCATTACGAGACTAATTCGAAATAAAGGTATCCATTGTTCTTTGAAAAGCTGCTACTCCATTGGTAACTCCAAATGGAACTCTGCAAAACTGGTAGAGGCTCGTGTTTGCTTCAAACACGGTATACTGTCTCTCACTCCATTTTATTGGAACTTGATGGTACGCACTTTTTAGATTGATAGTACTAAAGACTCTATACTGTGCGATTTTGTTTACAGTTTCATCTGTCCTTGGAAGGGGATATGCATCTAGCTGCGTACATTTATTAATGGTCTGCAAATAATCAATGACCATCCGTGTCTTTCGCCCCTCGTTTTTAGTGACGACTACTTGAGCTCTCCATGGTGAGTCACTGGGCTCTATGATACCCTCCTCCAGCAGTCTTTTGATCTCAGCTGCGATAAATAGTTTATCTTCTTCACTATACTTTCTTGACTTGGTAGCAATTGGCTTTACATCTGCAGTAAGATACTGAAACAAAGATGGCGGAGGTATATTCAGTGTGGTTAGATTGCACACCTTTAGTGGTGATACAGGTCCTCCATAATTTATTGTTACACTTTCATGTTGTTCCTGCCAGTCTTGGCCTAGAATTATATTTGCGCATAGATCTTGTAAAATGAAGAATTTCACATTTTCATATGTCGTGCCCTTGAGTTTGATGTCTGCTATGCAGTATCCTGGCATTTTTGCAGTTAATGATGAAGCTGCCATGGAAACATTTTCATTAGTCTCATGTTTCTTTAATCTAAGACTCTATACTATACCAGGGTGAATAAAGCAGTCACTACTTCCAGAATCTACTAAAGCCTTTATTTGTTTGTCATTGATTGTAATATCGACACACACTTTACTAAGAGTTTTTGCAGCTATCGATTGAACTGTGGCTAATGCTGGGCGATTCAAAGCAGCTGTGGCTGGCTCCCCCTGACGTTTTGATCTACAGACTCTTTTATAGTGACCTTTCTTTTGGCAGTTACTACAAGTAGAATCTCGTGCGGGGCATTTTGAGCGTGGATGCATATCGTAACCGCAAAAGAAGCATTTTTGACTTTGTGTGGATGCTACTGTTATATTTTCACCTTTCTGAGCATTATCTTCGCTTGGTTTTCCTACAGCAGCAGCAGTAGGCATAAAAGGTAATTTGTAAGATTCTGAATTCTTCTGCGCTATATCCAGTGCCCTTGCTTGGTCAAAAGCAGCCTGAAGATCCAATGTTTTGTTTTCAAGCAAGCGCTGCCGAATATTACTTGATATTAATCCACTTATAAATGCATCACATTTTGCTTCATCTCAATATTCAGCGACTGCAACTTGGCAAAAGTTGCAGTCCTTGCTGAGCGTTTTTAGTGCTTGTAGATACTCATCCAAAGATTCCCCCATTTGTTGTTTTCGAGTGGCTAACGAATGTCTAGCAAAGATTTCGTTCGGTGTTTTTACGTACAAAGTTTTTAGCGTATTAATTGCTTCTTCATACATTTCTGCTTCTCCAATCAATTCATATACATCAGGTGAAACATAGTTTATCAAAAGTTGTAACTTGTTTAATTCTCCTTGAGGCAAAGCTGCGAGAAAGTTCTCGAAAGTGATAAGCCAGTGCCGCCATTGCTTTGCAGACTCTGGAGAGTTTGGAGAAGCGTCAAAGCGTTCTGGCTTCAAAACTTTATCCATTCCCGTTCAAAGTTTAGTGCTGAGTAAATTGTTATGAAGTTGAGAATTAAAGAAAAATAATACCTACTTGATCTAGGCTCTACTCAACACTAAACGAATTTAATGTAAACAACGCAATTAATAATAGGTCTTTTGAAAGTCACTCGTCCATTAAACAATATGCAAACAACGCAATTGATAATAGGTCTTTTGAAAGTCACTCGTCCATTAAACAATATGCAAACAACGCAATTGATAATAGGTCTTTTGAAAGTCACTCGTCCATTAAACAATAGAGTTCACAGCTAACTCAAAAGTTTCTTAATATCGCACATGCTCACCCAATTTGCAACATATGGCACCCAACGTGGAGCTGAGCTAGGGATTGTTAGGGGCATACATTGGTAAAAAGTCTTCAATTGAAATGTTGAAGGAAGCAGGTCAAGTCACATGGGTGAGCGCGTTGCATGGAAGCAATCGGTCCATGATTGCCAAGTTAGAAAAGGAGGCACCCAACTTGATACAAGGGTGTGATGAGCAGGAAAAAGGAGACAGAATTAATCGCTTGGGATCGATAAAAATGACACTCAGAGAAAAGAGAAAACTCTTGAAGGAATTGGATGGAAAGGTCATTGAACACTGTGCAATCAAAGAACTGGCAAAGGAAAGTGAAGAAACGGCAGACTGGGAGATGCGAATATGAGGTGCATGTACGATAGACGATTTCCAGAAGGGAAACAGCGACATGGAAGACGTTGGTACAGGGGCCAGCACAAGTATTAAACCACTGAGGGCAAGAAGATCACAAACTCCACCTGATGTTTCACCAGTGACAGTGCAAAACGTGATTTCACCAAGTAGATGCTCATCAAGTAATGGCAATTATGCTACGGGTATAAAGTTACCCAAGATTCAGCTTGCAAAGTTTAATGGGGATATAACGAAGTTTCCTTCATTTTGGTAGAGTTTTGAGCATGCTATTCACAATAAAAAAGCTGTCTCACCGATAAACAAGCTCAATTATCTACTCAGTCTTTTAGAAGGCCTGGCATACAGAGCAGTTGAAGGTTTCAATTTGCAAGAAGAAAACTACAAAAATGTGCTGGAGACTCTTAAATCGCACTTTGGTAAAAAGCAGCAAATTGTCAATGGGCACATGCATAATTTGTTGGAGCTGCAAAATCACCCAAGTGAAGGTATTGGCCAGCTTCGAAAGATTTATGATAAAATAAAACGTCAATGTTAGAGGATTGGGCGCACTAGGAATGCCACCAAAACATATGGAAACTTGCTGATTCCAATAATTATGGCAAAAATGCCAAGAGAGACTTCAATGCAGGTTGCCAGAAAAACATCCAATGCTGCGTGGCATGTCAAGGACATTCTGAAAATAATTCACAGTGAAATTGGAGCAAAGAAGATTAGTTCTTTCATTTCCAAATCCATGCTGAAGGTTAGTTAAAGGGATCACGTACCTACAAGAGTACAGGGAACTACAAAATCGTTCGTGACATGCCAAGAGATTCGACAAGAAAGGGTTGAACGCAAATTGCAGTGCTACTTTTGATGTAGCTGGTAAATGTGATAAAATCATGTAGCTGGCAAAGGAAATCATGTAGCTGGTAAATGTGATAAAATCTCAAGTGTTGAAGAACGGCGCAAAATTCTACAAGAGGAAAGGCGATGTTTCACTTGTCTAAAAAAGGAACATTTTTTGCCTGAATGCAACAGTGGCAATGGCTGTAGTAAATGCAAAGGCCGAAAGGGTAGACATCATTATTCCATATGCCTCAGAGAAACATCAAACAGCAAGCCAGCAGAAGAGGATGAAAGCACAGAGTCTACCACAGTAACAGCAAAGAAAAGTGGAAATGTTCTTCTGCAAACAGTGACTGGGTATGTGTACAATGGCAGTAACAAGAATCAATTTTTCAAGGTTCAAATGTTGTTTGATCTGGGAAGAAAGAGATCATATGTGACAGAAGAGCTGATGAAGAAATTGAACTTGGAAGTTGAATGCAATGAAATGCTGAATTTGGACGCTTTTGGTTCAAGTAAAGTCGCAAAGATTAAATGTAATTGTGTTACATTTTTCGTTAGTTTAAATGATTATGATGATGTTAAAGTATCAGCTCTTACGCATAAGTAATATGTTCCCCCACGTAGAGAATCACGCAAATTTGCAAGGCTTAACCTTAGCAGATAGTAGCTTAGGGAGTACTTATAAGATAGATGCTTTGATTGGCGCAGATAAGCATTACAACTTTATTGTTGGCGATATTGTTAAGGACAGTGCAGGTCCTGTCATGACTAAGAGTAAGTTAGGCTGATTGCTATCTGGTACAAACCCCAAGTCGCAAGACAGTGAAATATGCACTACTACGGTTTCTCATCTTATTTTAGACAAAGGATTAGACTATTCCAATACAGCTGAACCAGAAATCATCAATTTTGCAAGAAAAGACTAGGATTCTGAGGAACTGATCGAAGCATTGAGAGACTTATGGAAGGCAGAATCGTGTGGAATTCATGAAACACCAGATGCAAATAATGATGAACCAGAACCACTGAATATATAGCACAATGGGGAAAGATACCAGGTAGGGCTTCCCTGGAAGCTTGATCATTCAGATCTGCCTGATGATCATGATTGCTGTTTAAGTAGATTAAAGGCTGTGCATTCATGATTGAAGGCTAGGCCACAATTATTAAAGGATTATGATGGTATATTTCAAACGCAGATGGTGGAAGGCATTATAGAAAGGGCACCTGATGATGAAGTAGAAACTAAGCATCATTTTATGAGCCAGCACTGTGTTATAAGGGAAGATAAAGATATCACTAAAGTTAGGATAGTTTTTGATGGAAGTGCCAAATCTAAGCATAATAAGCCTTGGAATGATTGTCTAGAGTTTGTAAGAACTACATGCCTTTAATTTTCAATACACATGTCAGGTTTCGCTTATATTCTGTTGCCATCACAGCAGATATAGAGAAGGTGTTTCACCAAATTGCTGTTGATGAATCCGATCGAGACGCCCTGTGGTTCCTGTGGTATGATAATCCAGAAAGTGAGGTACCAAATGTCATTCAATTAAGGTTTACTAGATTACCCTTCGGTTTAAAGTGCTGCCTGGGGATTTTAGGTGCCACAATGCACCATTATATAGCGTGGTTTAGAGACCTTCGTCCAGAGGCCTGAGAGGTGTTAAGTAATCTCTATGCAGAAGATTTGGCGGCTGGTGCTGAAACTGCAGGTAAGGCATTTGATCTTTACCTGGACTGCAAGGAGATAATGAAGCAAGGCAGTTTTAATTTAAGGAAATGGAACTCAAATGACAAGGAGCTTTTAGAATGCATAGATATCTCAGAAGGACAGGTTGGCAAGGTAGAAAATAGCCAATTATCCAAAGTGTGAGGGGTCACTTGGAACACTGGTGTTGATAATCTTGGGCTTGATTTACGCAATGTACTTGAGTTTGCAAGTACATTATCCACACGATTCTGCCTTCCATAATTCTCCCAATGCTTTTATCAGCCCCAACGAAAAGGTCTGTATTGAAAATTGCCGCAAATCTTCAATCCTTTGGGATGTTTGAGCTTTTTTGTGGTCAAATTAGTTTTTCTTTCAGGAACTGTTTCTCTGTGAAGAAAAGCTTCCATGGCACAAAGAATTTGAAGGGTCTCGAGACGTACACTTCACTTGCTAATGGAATTGAGGCATTTCAAGGTGTTTATATATGTAGGCATTTCTTTGATAAGGGTAAGGACATAGAAACAGTTCAGATACACACGTTTTCAGATGCAAACGAGAGTGCTTATGCTTGCGTCGTTTAGTTGCGGTCTGTTTATAAGTCAGGAGAGGTTTCTGTAAGATTTATTTGCTCAAAGGCAAAAGTAGAACAGCATTAAAAAAAGCAGACTATTCCGAGGTTGGAACTTCTAGGAGCAGTTCTTATGGCAAAGTTGGCACATAATGTAAAGGATATTATTAGGAAGGAATTAGGCCAAGGAAGTATTAAAACATATTAGTGGCTCGATTCCATGGCAACACTGTGTCGGGTAAAAAATGACAGAGTTTTAAAGCAATATGTCAGCAATTGCGCAAGAGAGATTTTACAGGTTTCGTCAAGGGAGGAATAGTATTTTGTCCCAGGGTCACTTAATCCAGCAGATTTTCCTTCTCGAGCTAAGGCACCCCCAGATATCCTAAGTTCTTAGGTATCGAAGGTTATAAGACTGATGAGGAAAGGGTGCAAGTTCCAGTTAGTGTTTCTTTAGTAAGTGAAGTGAGTGAAGAGAGAAATATTCTGAACATAGTAGATGTACAAATGTATAGCAGTTTAGTGAAGCTTCATGGAACAGTAGCATGGATTATGCCTTTCATATCGAACTTGAAAGCGTTAGTTGGTAAAAAGTCAAGAAATGTAGATGAGTATGCATCAACAGATGAAACAAATAGTGCAGGAGTTATGCTTATTAAGGATATTCAGCAGAGAGCTTGTAGTAAGGAATTCGAATTCATTCAGTCAAAGGGAACAAGTGGGAAAAGGTCAGTTATAGTGAATCAGTTAAATCTTTTTGTAGATGAGAAAGGGGTTATCAGATGCAGATCTCGTTTAGAAACTGCGCCTCTTCTAGAAGCTAGTAAAACACCAATTTTATTACCCTATAAGACTTATTTCTCAGAGTTAGTAGTATCTCAGGCAAATGAGAGAATGTTTCATGATGGTGTTGGAGAAACACTAAGTGCAGTGAGGGAGAGATATTTTATACTTGGGGTAGAGAGATAGTGCAAAAAGTTTGTAAGAAGATGCAAGAAATATGTAATGTTTGAAGGACAGCCATTTCAGTTTGATGTTACCCCCCAATTTGCCAGAACTCCGAGTAAGTGAGGCCCCTCCGTTTAACAACATAGGAGTGGATTTTGTCAGACCGTTATAGACAGCAGGGATTTATAATAGCCACAAGTCAGTTAAGAAATGCTATATCGTTTTATTTACGTGTGCATCGATACATGCTGTTCATCTTGAAGTTGTCAAATCTCTGGATGTTGATGCATTTATACGTTGTTTCTGATGATTTACAGCTCGGCAAGTTCTTTCATGTTTAATTTCAGATAATGCCAAGACATATAAGGCAATGGCCAAAGAGGCTAGAGCTCTAATTAAACAGCCAATGTTGCATAGGTATTTAGAGGCCAAGAGCGTTAAGTGGACCTTTATCTTACATCGGTCCCCATGGCAAGGAGGCATGTGGGAGAGCTTAATATGCAGTGTCAAATGATGTTTGATTAAGATTGTTGGTCATGCTTCTTTGAATTTTGCTGAAATATCTACTTTGGTCACTGAAATCAAGGCAGTTATTAATTGTAGACCATTGACTTATATTTATTATAGTACAGATGGGTTATCTTATGCTTTGACGCCATCTCATTTAGTTAATGGACGTAATCTTTTTCAGGATTCAAATGATAAGCATTTTGAATTGGTCAGTATGTATCAACGCTTATCAAAGAGGGAGAAATATCATAGAAAATTGTTAGAATATTTTAGTCAACGTTGGCATAAGGAGTATTTATTAACTTTGTTGGAATCTTTTAGGTCAAAACAAGTTGAAGTTAAACCTCTAATCAAGGCTGGAGATATAGTTATTCTTAAGAATGATCAAATGAAAGGAGCCTTTTGGAAAATATCATGTGTTATTGAGTGTTTTACAGGCAATGATGGAAATATTAGAGGGGCCAAGGTAAAAGTTGCATCTTCAAGAGGTAAGAAGGTTTCAAATCAACCTATACAGCATCTTGTGCCATTAGAAGTAACATCGCATGATTTAGGCAATGCTAGCGCAGATAAGGCAACAGCAAGCGCCCCCAATGCATCCATAGCCATAAGCACGGCCTAAACGAAATTCAGCGCTTATTGCAGAACTCAGTAGGCAGGATGGAATGAAAAAGTAATGCAGTGTAATTCATGATCATATTCTTCGAATATGTTATCATATTGTGCTTTTTTAAAGGTAGCTTAATGATTATTTGATGATTTGTTTGATCGACTAGCGATCAACCTGGAGGAGTGTGTTGTGTAGGGCCACAGCGGAGGACTAAAGGAGCACTGGGCTCTTGCTTTGGGCACTTCTGTTGCGCTTTCTCAGCATGCTCTCCCTATGCCTTCATTATCTATGGCTATTTAGTATGCATGTGTGGCAGATGCTAGCAGGATTTTAGAATTGTATTGAAATGAGAGTTGAGTTGAGCAGAGTAACTGGATATAATCGATTTTAGAATAATGTAAATAGCTTCCATTTGATTGATTACTTAGAATATAATTCACATTTAGTCCTTTTCTTATCCCGTACTCACCCAATTTACAACAAAATCAAAGTGAATGAACCACTTGTCTTTTGGGCTATGGACTATATGGGCTGGATAAAAGAAACTGCAAGGGGGAATAAGCATATTCTTGTACTCATGGAACAGTTTACAAAATGGTGTGAGGCATTCCCCAAAAAAAGATCAGAAAGCCTCTACAGTAGACGGCACACTTGTTTCTAGTGTGCTTCCCAGGTTTGGCCCCCCTACAGTCCTTCACTCTGATCAAGGCCGTAACTTACAAAGTCATGTATGAAATTAACAGCTAATTGAGGTTAAGCAAATGAGTGCAGCCACATACCACCCACGATGTGATGGACTTGTAGAGCAACAACATTGAACACTGCAGAACATCTTGTCTAGTTTCGTTTCTGATCTTAGTCTAGCTTGGGATGAATGGTTCACACAGGCAGTGCTTGTGCATAACATAAGTGTCCATGAGTCGACAGCAATTTCACCATATGAAATGGTAATTGGCTGCCCAGCTTGTATGCTTATTGAAGTGGAACTGGGTGTGTCATTGCTCAAACCAACTAGTCGGTCAGATGTAACTTAGCAGCAGCTCGATCAAGACAAGCTCTTCACTATGACAACAGGAGTAAGAGAGATGGGCACCTTATGAACCGGGACAAACTGTTTGGCTCTGGTGCCTAAAATACTGGAAGTTTGGGAAAAGGTGGACCAGACCTTATAATTAGCTCGCAATGGTGCTGAGTATAGGTTAGTATCCTAAGTGGGTAAAACACTGGTTGCCCATCACACCTCTTAAAGATATGCCCCATTCCTACCGACAAAGGAATCCCAGCCCCTGAGACACCAGGTATCACTTTTGTGGATATAGGCATTCAGGCATTCAGGCATTCAGGATAACAGCAGCCCAGAGCCTGACAGGGTTCAACCCCTCTATATCTGCCAAGTGATTAACCCTACCCAGAAGATATGGGGGTGTTGTAGCACACTAGCTGTACTTGTAATTATAAGTGAGGGGAAGGTGTAATATTTTGCCTGTCATGTAATGACAATAAATGTATTGATTTACTGTCTGCATATAGTCAATTGAGTTGTAACGTATTATGTTGTGAGTGTTATGTGGTGTCTCTACTGTGTACTGTTGCATGCTGTGTCAGTGTCTCTATGTATGATTATGGTTGCTTGATATTATATGAATGATTTAGCTAGGAAGGAATTTAGTGTGACTTAGATAACAAAGAGTAATGTTGTCTTCTCTGGCATGCTCCTTAGAACTCCTACAAGAGGGTATACTTATCATGTGCTGCATGACTAAAGTTTTTCAGAGATACAAATTTTATTTATATGATTTCACTTCAGAAATGTAAAAAGTTGAAGTCCTATGTGCTGCAATTTGGCTGTATGTATACTAGAGCAATATTTAATTGAGGTCCCTACGATGAGCTTATTTTACTTTGCACAAGCAAAAATGACTCAAGTAAAGGTTGTATATTAAAACTAAACTGTCCCTAGCAATGAATAAATGAAATAACATTGGTGATGTGGATTCCAAAACTGCATGCGTAAAATGACATCACTGCAAATTAGAGTGATTTCATTGGCCAATTCATTGAGTATACACCAATCAGCACTCCCATATTCAAGTTTTCCAGTGCAGGTCTTTCTAACACAGAGGTAGCTGGAACAACAACAACAATAGCTCCTGCTCACTATTTTGTTACAGCCTAGCTGTTAGCACAGAGGTCAGGAACCTGTGGCTTACCAGCCAAATGTGGCTATTTTTAAGACTGCATATGACTCTCTGACTCGCAGACAAATCCTAGCAGACATCTCTTCAAGCATAACAAAGCAGCATCCAAACACTTCCAGAACAGCATCCAAAGTTAACACTGGTGTCATCCTCCATTGTCATATAGCTTAAGAGAGCATTGACCAAGTTGGAGTTTTTAGAGGGTTAGGTTTAGAGTTAGAAGAAGGGTTAGGGTTCTTGCTACAGTCAGGGTTAGGGTTAACATTAGTTTTCTTACTTCCGCCAATATGAGACTGTCCAAATATGGTAAAACATGCATTTTCTTGGAAGGTATTGTGTGTTGTATGTCCGTAATCATATGGTAAACTGTAAAAATTTTCCGTATTCTTAAACAGCTTGGTGAGTACTTTCGTTTGATGTACAACTTGTCTGGACAGTTGTTGATGACTTACTTTGACATCCACCAAATCAGACAACTTTGAGGATCCATGTGGCACCAATCGCCAATTGTATAGCTCTCATGGAAATGCAATTCAAAATACGAAACTTACATGGCTTACATGGCTCTCTCAGCTAAAAAGGTTCCCAACCCCTGTGTTAGAGGTCATATGTTGTTGTGTTACAAGTTGCTTCTCATCGATTGAATTATATTTTATAGCAGTAAGCCTCATTTATAACACACTTTTATTACATTTAAAAGTGTGAACTCTAAAGGAAAAGCAAACTGATGATGCTACAGTTATCATACTGAGGTTTGATTTTCAAATAGATTCTGTTTTGACTGCTTTAGATTCTATACTATAGATTCAGCAGGGCTAGATTGAACAGGGCTAGATTGAACAAGGCTAGATTGACCAAGGCTAGATTGAACAGGGTTAGAACAGTAGTTGAATGTGCTTACGGGAAGTTAAAAGGCATTCACATAATACTTCTTAAAATCAGAAGGCAGCTATTTTCAGATTAAGATCGCAGCATTAGCTTGCATGGTCCTCCATATGTCTGTTTGGACCAAGGAGACACGATTCCTGCAAAACTTTATTTGCCAATAGGCCCTGATACGTGGCAAGTGAGAGACAGATCCACACTTTGACAAATGTTGAAAGTGAAAAGCAGAAGCAAGGTTGCTGATCCTTCCAGGACAGAGGCAAATAGAGTCAGAAAAGCAATTCTTCAAAAACTTTGGAGCCAAAAGCAGGAAGCAAGCAACTAATGTAGCTGATTTTACACTCAACTCTTATGCTTTATGTACATGAACACCAGTTGACAAAAGCTACTCTTGGGCACCCAGTGGTAAGGGGGTACAGTATGGAGGGGGGTGGGATTTTTTGAAAAGCATAATTTTAGGATTATCACGAAATGGGAATGGACATGGCATCTCTATAATCAGTGTAATATGAAAGGTAGGTAATGGAAAAGGTGAAGTATATTAGCAGTTATTAATCTTCTTGCAATTACTAAGAGATAATTCACTGTCAATAACAAAATAACAGCTACTTTTTGAATGTCTCCACAAGTTTGTACTTTACTTGATACTACGTTTTATAGTTTGATTTCGTTGTCTTTCTTGTTAGCATTGATTTGCATTCATAAAGCCCCCCTATTTCATAAAATTATCCTTTTCAGACCTTGAAATCTTTCATTGGTGTGAGGTGTTCATAAACTGGGGAAGTTCAGTTTTCTACAAAAGTCTCTTGTTAGGGTAAGTTCATAAATGGAAATGGGTGATGTAATTTTCACAAATTTTCAATCAGGACAAAGTACTATTGGGAACCCAGAAGTATAGAAAGAGCTATGCAATGTACTCCAAACTGATAGGAGACTTTCATAACTACCTGTATTAGGTTCCAGAGCATTGATAATAAAACATCAATATTAAAACAGGTTTGCTTGTTCAGCTACAGGAAGCTGCTATCAATCAATTGCCTGTCGAAACTAGGACATTTAAAGATGTTGTATATCATGTAGGGTTTATTTTAAGACAAAAAATTTAAGCCATTCCATTTTTTGTGAAATAATAAGATTGAGTATCTATTCTTTGCATCTACTGGTAATTTGATATAGGTCTTTACTCTCTGGAGCCTATTAGCTGTTAATTAGCAACCCCAATTCCAGTGTTTAAGAAGCGTCTGCACTAAAATTTTTAATCATAGGACAATATCTCTGCCTTTCATTTTCAGCAAGATATTTTGAAAATCATTGTCTCTACAGCTTCATTGATAAATATGAGATGTTATGATATTCTGTTGCAAAAAGCTAAAACATTATAACATCACAGACAACACCCTAAATTGGTTTATTTCTTACTTGGGTCATTCCAAGTCAAAAGAGGACAGCCATGTATCCCACCTTCTCAGAATTGGCTAAATCTTGGTGAGAATGTAACATATCATGAAGGGAGCACAACATGAAAAATTACACTTAATATATGAACCATTTCCAAAATTATGGCCAATTGAAATTTGTACCATTTTAGTCCAATTTTTGTCCCAGAATTTATGCATATATTTCCAAAATTTTGCTTTCTTGGTAGTTGATAAAACCAATGGAATAGTGCCATGAAAGTTTGTGTTCTGGGTAACTTGTTACTCAGGAACTCAAAAATGATATCAGAATTGTGCTAAAGCTGCTAGAAGATTACTTACTAGGGTTGTATCTAGTGGCCATTAGTATCCTTAGCAACAAGGGTGCCCTATAACTTGGCACATTTTAATGATGTGGCATGAATGTAACACCTCAAATTTTACATACAGGCATATGAAAGGCTAATGTTGTTCTGTACAAAATCACAATATGTAGTGTTTTGTTCTAGGAAATTTCTTTATTCAAAACACCCACATGTTCAGAAAAATGTAGCAAAAGCTCAGTTGGCCAATTAAGAGTTTTAATTGATAAAACAGCTAACCCAAGATCCCATATAAACAAGGGGTCCTAATCAGCAGTAGGTTGGAAAATACCTTAAGGTGAAATAACTGGGGGCTGGGGTAACTGGAGGGGGTCAGAGTAGGTGGAGGGGCAAATCTTCTAAAATAGCAATCATCATGGCCAGTCCTATACATCATTGTAGATTCTTTTTTTGTTCCAACCTTGAAATCTCAAAATAGAAACTCAATTTTCCATATTCTCAGCCACAATAGCCAAGTATTTCCCAAGTGTTTAGAGTTTGTTCTCTGATGGGTCATTGCAGAGTAAGCTTTGCAGCCACTATTTTTTCCTGATACCATCAAATGGAGATTCTCTGGGCAATCTGGCAAAAAAAGTTTGACTGGCAACTAACTGGGGAATCTTCTTGAATTGCTTAGCTTTAAAATGCTTGCAATTCTACACTGCCCTGCACAGCCATCAGAATACTAATGGAGAATGGTGATACCAGCAGAGATAGTCCCTTGATATACTGTGACGCTGTAGCAACCAGCACATATGACGCAGGCACCATGATGCAATTTTTCTGATAAAAAACATAATGACCTTGATGCAATGTCACAATTTTGAATGAAGCAGTGGTAGAATATTATTGGATGCAAGGTGCATAGATCTTCGTTCCAGTGATTTCATGTATTGTATCTATCTTGACCAATAAATTCTAAATGGATTCCCAACTTTTGGCTGTGGCAGACACAAATAGACTTTTGATTAACATGGGATTTTTATATAGAAAAAAATTGAGCATTTGGTGCCCAATCAGAGTGGCTAAGTACAACACTGTAACTAACTACAATACTTCATATGTTAATCCTGACAATAAAGTAAAAGTGTTTCACTTTACCATGCTCTTTCTCTGTAGAATAATCCTTTCATTCATCCTAGCCAGGGATACTATTGCAGATTGGTGGGAATATTGGGGGCACACCGTACAATCACTGCACCCTATGATTGCTATACCAATTTTTCTTCAAGAAAGTGACTATCTTACTACTTCAGTGCAATGGCAAGCAGCAAGATATCTAATGGATGTTTGATAAAGAAGAGTAATAGTATGAAGTAAAGAACAATAACTTACTAGAGGTCCACCCCAAACATGTTCTAAGGGAACATTGAAAAATTAGTAAATTGATTGTGGAGAGACATGGGGAAGGGCAATTATCATATTTCCATTTACTGTCCTGCTTCCCATGTAATCTCTCACAATTAAATTGGGGCGTAGCTGTTCTTCTGTTTGTGGCAAACTGACAAGTATGACCTCCTGGAACTCTTTGAGCTGTTTGCAATTGATGACATTATATTTAAATTGTGAGTGAATGTTGACAGAACAAATCTGGAAACAGTTATTAGGAGCACTGATGATTTTGTAGATCTTGTTGATACACTTTGTCATTTACCAAATTCATTCTTTTATATCTATCCAGCAGTCAAAATTTATGAAGGAGATTAAAGAAGGACCAATGGATGACCAGATTCTAGTCATAGCTGACTTTGCAGAGAACTATTAATTTGTTCTTCAAGATAAGATCCTGGGGTATCACTGGACCAACAGCCAGGCTATAATACATCCTTTTGTTATGTACCATTGCTTTCCTGTTAAAGGCAATGAATCTACTGACCTGAAGGAAATAAGTTTTGTAGTAATTTCTGATCATCTACTACTTGATACAATAGCATTTCATTATTTTCAATCAAAACTGATTGAGTTTTTGAAAGAAATCATGTTATTCAAAAAAGTGAGACTGGAACTTCTTTGCAACTTCCAATGAGAAGGGTCCTTGTGATGGAGATGGGGGAGCTGTGAAAAGGTTGGCAGCAAGAGCAAGCCTGCAAAGGCCATATGAAGATCAGATTCAAACACCAATGCAACTTTTGAATGGCCAAAAGGAAGTGTAAAAAGTGTTCACTTTTCATATGCCATAAGAGAAGCAATACTGGAAGCTGGAAAAAAACTTGCTAAAAGATTCCAAGTAACTAAAGCAACAGAGGGAACAAAAAAACTCAATTTCTTTGTTTCAATACCAAAATGCAAGACAAAGATAAAAGCATGAGAATACTCCTTTGTATCAAGTGAAACAACATTTAGTGCTAGTAGCATATATTCAAAGGAACTACTAGAATGGGAAAAAATAAATGAATGTGTTCCATGTAAGTATGATGGTAAATGGTGGCTTACATTTGTTCTCAAGCAATTTCAAGCAACAAAGGAAAGTAAAGTGAAAGTTTTGAATCCATCAGGGCCAGCAACTTCTTTCTCATTTCCAAGAAAGGATGATGTTCTTACTGTGCCCCATCCTGCAATTCTTTCAAAAGTCTCTCCTATCACTGTAACAGGTAGAACTTATGTACTGACAGAAAATTGAAATGGTAGAGGCAACAATGTCTCTCAAACAAGGGACAGGGGGAAGCTCGTGGAATATAGCCAATAACCAGGAAACCAAGCATTGGCTGTTAAACAGGTGTACCCTTCACTGCTAGCTTATTTTAAACTTTTTTCAGGTCTACTACACTAAAGTACAAGTTTTTGTAAGAAATGTAAGAGAAATTTCTGATATTTCCTTTCTTATCAACAATGTGTGTAGCTACTGTTTTTTCCATAACTTAATTTTCCACAGAGAGCCTACTCTAGCAATTTGCATAATAGTTATCTATACATTAAGGAAAGGATTAGTATAAATTATCTTTGGGGGGAGAGGCACTAATTCACATGGAGCAAATGAAAAGGAAAATGGTCTTCCCAGTATGGTATCTTTGAGGTATGGATAGGTTCGAGAAGCCAGCACATGTTAATAGGACTCCAAAGGAGCTTTAAAGTGAGCTATTAATGTGCCTGATAGTACTAGTATAACTAAATCTATTGATGTGCTATTGCTTGAGAGTGGCGGATCTGGGTAAAATGGGGAAAACCATTAGAACCTGTTTCTCAGTCCCTATTAAAGATATCAAGTTGAAATTTGGTACAGTCTTTTCTTGCCAATAGAAACATATGTGGAAAGTTTCATCAAAATTGGAGATATGGGTTGGTTTGGCATGGAATTAGCAGACCAAAACTTATGGAAAGCAAACAGTTCAAAACTTCAGCTCCAAATTATGGAATGCTTTGCCACTTTTATATGCATTGAAGGTTCCCTATCAGTATTTTGATCTAAATTGGAAGCTCATTACATTCACTCCTCTTCCCAACCTGTCTGTCTCCCTATCATTAAACTTCTAAATTAACATAACGTTTGATATATCTGGTTTCTTCCTTCATATTTCAATTCTCATTTGTTGTACTCATACTAATTCTTCATCTTAGTCCTGGGCTATATAAATATATATATATATATATATATATATATATATATATATATATATATATATATATATATATATATATATATATATATATATATATATATATATATATATATATATATATATATATATATATATATATATATATTGCATGTATGTAATATAGATTGATAATCTGGATTTGAATCGAGTTTGAAAATGCGACGTTTGGCCCTAGCCTAAGATGCTGATTCAAACGCATTTGCATCCTGGATTTACCTGAATTTCGACTTATTAAATGAGCTAAATCCTTTCAAAGCATCACAACAGAAATTCCTCCCAATCCTCGCAGTTTTTCTTTCACTTTTGCACTAAGTAATACTGTACAGCATATCACCGTTTGTAGGCTTTGCCTGGTAGTAAACATATCTTAGAGGCTATGTTGTGAGTATACTGTATGTCAAAGCTAAGTCTAAACGAGAAAGGACACAGAACCTTACCTTGCCTTCCGGACATTTTGATTGCAACGGTACCAAAGATTCTCTTCGTAACAGGACCGCCACACTATAACTATCAGTATGGCCACTCTAGATATATCCTTCTCCCCTCTGAGCAAGCGATTTCTACCTACTTCTGCCTACGCACGGTAACCTCGATTCAACTCATACCTAATCCCCTATTTTTTAAAATTTACCAACGCTTTTTCCCACTTTTGGGATTGTTTCGGAAGTAAATTCAAAAAAGCAAGTGTATTCTCAAAAACAGCATATAATCTTTAGTCATAACGAAAAATGCAAATTGTAACAAAATAGCTACACCAATAAAAAGGAAATAACAGTTTCACAATCGTCCTTCAAGTCTCTTCTTTCATAGTTGCTTCTAGCTCTAGAACAGGGTTTCTCAAACTTTTTCAGGCTGACGCCCCCTTGGCTTCCTGACAAACTCCTAGCGACCCCTACCCCATAAATACAAGCGAGCCTTTTTCGTGAGAAAAACAACATTATACAAAAAGTTTTACCACTGCACGAAAAAGCGGCAACATTATTTTGACATAATTAAAAGCTTTTTTCGTCCGACACTCATCAGAGTATGAAAACGTCGGATAATGACCTAAAGGTTAACCGAAATATATATCCAGATGCAGTTAATGTGTTAGGATGCGTCTATTTGGCCCCAAATGTGACCAATTAGGACCTATTAAGTTCACTTGGGGCCAATTACACGCATCCTAAAACATTAACTGAATCTGGGTATATATTTCGTTTAACCATTAGGTTATTATCCGACGTTTTCATACTCTGATGAGTGTCGGACGAAAAAAGCTTTTAAGTATGTCAAAATAATGTTGCCGCTTTTTCGTGCAGTGGTAAAGTTCTGCAGTATCAACAGACTATTTATATACAAAAAATATGCATTTAAAAATAATGATATAAAAGCTGGACTTCGTCAGCTTCTAAACGTTTTTTTTTGACCTTCAGCATCACCCTTTAATAAACGCTTGCAATTAATACAAACATGAGAGCACTTATTCAAATCGAAAACAACAGCATTAAACAGAAAAATATTTTTTCAAAAATAATAATTAATTTAATGAACCATTTTTGCTAATTACTAAACTGAAGAAAACAGCATTTAACAACATATGTTTTCAAAATTTAAAAATGATAACTAAATCTAATGCAAAACTAGGGCAAATATGCAAACAATGAATTTAATAAAGTTTTCTAGTTTGTTTTTCCAATTACTGCTAATGAGATGGATGTACTTGGTGTAGGGATATTAGTTTCTCCACATCAGGATCGATCTCACTTAGCAGAAGACGTAGATCTCCACGCTCGGTAATGCCAAGTCTTTTCCTTTGCTTGGAACGAAGCAAGGCAACTGCATTGAAGCCCCGTTCTACCAAATATGAAGTCGGAAAAGTAATAAAATATATCTTGGCCTTGTTACATAATACTGGATAGAAGTCAGATGTCTTTTTTTGTAGCCAGAAATCTTGATATGATTTGTTAAACTTCAAACTTAGCTCAATTTCGTTTTGGATCGAAATTGATTCTTCCTCTGCTTCTCCTGTTTCCTCATTGCAGACCTCTAAGAATGGATTGATTACCCAGTCAGGTAATTTCAGCGATAAAAGATCCTGAAATCTTTCAGACATATCTCTTTGCAACTCTTCCAGGGGAGTACAATCCACTTGAAGGTCATCGTCTGATATGTTCTTTTCTTTATCCAATTCATATAGGCTCGGAAACTGGTAGAGCTCATGACGGGCTAAGTTTCGCTGGAATGAATTACACTTGGATAGGAAGGTGGAGATAGCAGATTTGACTTTGATACGGTTGACATCATTTCCTTGCAGCTGCAAATTTACTACATTGAATTTCTTGAATATATCTGACAAATAAGCAATGTCATCCTTGATGTTTTTTAAATAGTCACAGAGCCCATGATTAGAATCTTGGAAAAGTTCTACGACTGTATCAAACAAAGAATAGAAGCGTTTCAGGTAGTTTCCCCTTTGACAGCCATCTAACTTCTCTGTGTAGCAATAAACATTCAAACTCTTCATCATTATCAATGCAAAGTTGTCCAAAAAGTCTGGAATTGAGAGAATGTGCCTTGATCTTATTTACTGCTGTGATAGTAGTATTCATTGACTTGTGAAGTTGACCACTTAGATTTTTTGTTACAAGGTGCTGTCTGTGGATTACACAATGTACCGTAAGTACACCAGGAACGGCTTTTTTCAAGAAACTGATGAAGCCACGATGACGACCTACCATGGATGGTGCTCCATCTGTTGCACATGCAAGAATATTAGAAAGTGGGATGTTTTCTCTTTGATAAATTCTCAGCAACATTAAATACTGACTCTCCTTTAGTGTCTGTTTTAAGTTCTCTTGCAAATAACAATTCTTGAACCAATTTTTTATCTTTGACAAAACGAACATATGCCAGAGCATTTCCTGGTAGAGTGGTCTCGTCTAACTGCAAGCTAAACTCGGTTGTAGCAAGAATGTTGCACAGTGCTTCTTCAATGTTCGCCGCCATTTCATCTACCCTTCTTTGAACTGAACTATCACTGAGAGAAATAGCTTTTATGATTTGGTCAGGTGAATTATATAAAACTGTATGCAGGACTTCTCTTACCGCAGGCAGAATAAGCTCCTCCCCACTCCTATGAGGTTTACCAGATCTAGCAATCACCAAAGATATATTGTATGAAGCACACAAACCATCAACGGATTGTTGTGAAGTGAGCAAGCATATTTCCAAAAATTTTTTGCTTCTGGACCTTTTCTTAAGTGGCTTAAAATATGCCATATCGTTGTCTGCTTATCAGGGTATATTTTTGTCAAATGTTCCAACAGTCTCGAAGGTTTCATGGCTTCGTTTGAAAACACCTTCTCACACAGCAGACACATAGGTTGATCTTGATTGGGTGATGCTGATACAAATCCATATTTCAGACATTCCACACCATACTGCTTACACTTCTTTTGTGCTTGCTGTGGTGTTGCCATCCTCTCCTAATAAATCCAATACGCGCAATCAAAATTTAACCAGTTATACAAATCAAGCCAATAAGTCAACCAACCACAATAACAACATCACGGAGCAACTTTGACACCAAACGCTACTTCCGTTTTTCTTCGTGCTGTCATCTCTCCTAACTCACTGATGTACCTCCCTTGCACATGGCAAAGTTGTGTACAGTCTTGCTCATTGTAAACGGCCTAATGGGCCTAAGTATGCAAAACCTGACAAAACAAGAATGGACAGAGGTTTCATGGCGAAACAATCTTTGTAATGCCAAAATCAGCGGAGAAACACGTTTAGAACATGGTTTCGCCATAGAATATACGTATTTCCGATGATTATAACTGTTTGAACACTATTGTCACTTTTGCAGCTTATAAAGCGTTTTAAGCTGCATGTATTAACAATACGTAAAATAACGCTATTCTCATGGGGAAACATTGACTAAACTAATAGAATCAGTGCAAAAGTACTGATAAATCATGCTTTCTCAATGATTTTCGCTCAGTGCAACAAATTTTCCTCCAACAATGTTGTGTGCAGTCTTCTTCATTGCTGCAAGCATAATGGGCCTAATAATGCAAACACTGAAAACACAAGAATGGACAGAGTTTTCATGGCGAAACAAGGTTTATAATGCAAAACTCGTCATGGAAACACGCTTAGAATATGGTTTTGCCATACAATACACGTATATCCAATGATTATCACTGTTTGCACACTGTTGTCACTACTATTACAGCTTATAAAGTATTTTAAGCTGCATGTATTGAAAACACGTAAACTACCGCTAATTCTCATGGGGACACATTGACTAAACTACTAGAATCAGTACAAAAGTACTGATAAAACATGTTTTCTCCATAATTTTCGCTCAGTTCAACAAATTTTCCTCCTCTAATGTTGTATGGAGTCTTGTTCATTGTAGCCGGCCTAATGGGCTTAAGTATGGAAACACTGAAAAAACGAGAATGGACAGAGTTTTCATAGCGAAGAACGGTTTATAATGCAACCTCAGCATAGAAACACGCTTGGAACATGGTTTTGCCATAGAATACACGTATATCCAATGATTATAACTGCTTGCACACTATTGTCACTATTACAGCTTATAAAGCATTTTTAAGCTGCATGTATTAAAAACACTTAAACTAACGCTATTCTCATGGGGAAACATTGACTAAACTACCAGAATCAGTGCAAAAGTACGGATAACACATGTTTTAACAGTGATTCTGCTCATTTCTTCGAAATTTTCCTCCAACAATATTGTGTGCAGTCTTTCTCTGTGATACTGGCCTAATGGGCTTAAGTATGCACACACTAACAAAACAGGAATGGACAGAGTTTTCATGACCAAACAAGGTTTATAATGCTATATTCAGCGTTGAAACACGTTTAGAACATGGTCTTGCCTTAGAATACACGAATTTACAATGTTTTTAACTGTTTCCACACTATTGTCACTGTTAAAGATTATAAAGCGTTGTAAGCTGCATGTATTAAAAACACGTAAACTAACGCTCTTCTCATGGGGAAACATTGACTAACCTACCAGACGCAGTGCAAAAGTAGGGATTACACATGTTTTATCAATAATTTTGGCTCATTTCCTCGAAATTTTCCTCAAACAATGTTTTGTGCAGTCTTGTTCAGTGTAACCGGCCTAATGGGCTTAAGTCCACAACCACTAAACAAAACAAGAATGGACAGAGTTTTAATGTCGAAACAAGGTTTATAATGCTGCATTCAGCGTGGAAACACGTTTAGAACATGGTTTTGCCATGGAATACACGTATATCCAATCATTATAACTGTTTCCACACCATTTTCACCATTACAGCTTATAGAGCGTTTTAAGCTGCATGTATTAACAACACATAAACTACCGATATTCTCATGGGGAAGTATTGACTAAACTACTGGAATCAATGCAAACGTACTGATAAAACATGCTTTCTCAATGACGGCTTATTTCCTCAAAATTTTCCTCCAATAATGTTGTATGCAATTTTGTTCAGTGATACCGGATTAATGGGCCTCATTATGCAAACACTGAGAAAACAAGAATGGACAGAGATTTCATGCTGAATGAAGGCGTATAGTGCTACATTCCGCGTTGAGACACGTTCAGCACATGTTTTAGCCATAGAATACGCGTATTTCCAATGAATATAACTGCTTGCACACTATTGTCACTAGTACAGCGTATAAAGCGTTTTAACCTGCATGTATTAAAATCAAGAACGGAATGACTTTTCATGGCGAAGCAGGGCTTATAATGCTACATTACACGTTGAGACACGTCTAGAACATGGTTTTCCCTTAGACTACACGTATTTCCAATGATTATAACTATTTGCACCCTAGTGCAGCTTATAACGCGTTTTACGCTGTATGTATTAAGAACACCTAAACTAACGCTATTGTCATGGGGAAACATTGACTAAACTACTAGAATCAGTGCAAAGGTACTGATAAAGCATGCTTTCCCAATGATTTTCGCTCATTTCCTCGAAAGTTTACTCCAATAATGTTGTGTGCAGTCTTGCTCATTGTTGCCGGCGTAATGGTCCTTATTATGCAAACATCGAAAAAGCAAGAATGGACAGAGTTTTGATGCCGAAACAAGATTGTTAATGCTGCATTCAGCGTGCAAATACGTTTAGAACTTCGTCTTGCCATATAATACACGTATTTCCAATGATTATAACTGTTTGCACACTATTGTCACTATTACAGCTTATAAAGAAGTTTAACCTGTATGTATTGAACACACATAAACTAACGCTATTGTCATGGGGAAACATTGATTATACTACTAGAGTCATTGCAAAAGTACTGATAAAGCATGCGTTCTCAATGATTTCCGCTCATTTCATCGAACTTTTCCTCTACTCGGCCTAATGGGCTTAGGTATGGAAACATTGAAAAAACAAGAACGGACAGAGTTTTCATGGCGAAACAGGGTTTATAATGCAAAATATAGCGTAGAACGACTTTTAGACCATGGTTCTGCCTCAGAATACACGTACTTCCAATTATTATAACTGCTTGCACACTATTGTCACTATTACAGCCTATAAAACGTGTTAAGCTGCATGTATTAAACACACAAAACTAATGCAATTCTCATGGGGAAGCATTGACTAAACTAATACAATTAGTGCAAATGTGCTGATAACACATGTTTTGTCAATGATTTTCGCTCATTTCCTCAAAATGCTCCTCCACCAATGTTGTGTGCAGTCTTGTTCATTGGTGTCGGCTTAATGGGCCTAATTATCCATGCACTGAAGAAACAAGAATGGACAGAGTTTTCATGGCGAAACAAGGTTTATAATGCTACATTAATCGTTGGCACACGGTCAGAACATGGTTGTGCCATAGAATACACGCATTTTCAATGACTGTAACTGTTTGCACACTATTGTCAATATTACAGCTCATAAAGCGTTTTAACCTCCATGCATTAATAACAAGACTGGACAGAGTTTTCATGGCGAAGCAAGATTTATAATGCAAAATTCAGCGATGAACCACGTTTAAAACATGGCTTTTGCCTTAGAATACACGTACTTCCAATGATTATAACTGTTTGCACACTATTGTCACTATTACACTATTGTCAATGTTTCCCCATGAGAATAGCGTTAATTTTACGTGTTTTCAATACATGCAGCTTAAAACGCTTTATAAGGTGTAATAGTGACAATAGTGTGCAGACAGTTATAATCATTGGATATACGTGAATTCCATGGAAAACCATGTTCTAAACATTTTTCAACGCTTAATGTAGCAGTATAAACCTTGTTTCGCCATGAAAACTCTGTCCATTTTTGTTTTTTCAGTGTTTGCATAATTAGGCCCATTTGGCCGACAACAATAAACAAGCCTTCACCCAACATTGTTGGAGGAAGATGTTGATGAAATGAGCGAAAATCATTGAGAAAGCATGCTTTATCAGTACTTTTGCACTTATTCTAGGTGCTTAGTCAATGTGTCCCCATGAGAATAGCGTTAGTTTACGTGTTTTTAATATATGCAGCTTAAAAAGTTTTATAAGCTGTAATAGTTACGATAGTGTGAAAACAGTTATTATCATTGGAAATACGTGTATTCTAAGGAAAAACCATGTTCTAAACGCGTTTCTACGCTGGATTTTTCATTATAAGCATTGTTTCGCCATGAAAACTCTCTCCATTCTTGACGTTTCAGTGTTTGGATAAATAGTCCCATTAGGCCGGTAATACTGAATAAGACTGCACACAACGTTGTTGGAGGGACATTTTGAGAAATTGAGCGAAATTCATTGAAGAAGAATGTATTATCAGTACTTTTGCACTGATTCTAGTAGTTTAGTCAATACTTCCCCTTGAGAATAGTGTTAGCTTATGTGTTGTAACCATAGAGATAATAATAACAACTAGAGGGCTGACTGCCCAAGCGAGGCTGAAGCCGACATGCTTATTTCCGCCATATTGTTCGTACGGCAGAAAGCATTATCCAGGTTACTCACGTTCTGGACCGATCCGCGATAGATATTTTTAATTGTCGTCATAGAAAATGCTTAAATTGGAATTCTTTTTATTTTGCCTCAAACTTGTTATGGTACAGAATGGTTATCTCTTGTCGTGCTTATAATTGCCAGGAAAGGCAGAAACTTCGCAAGTATGGTCCTACCAGTAGTGGAACAGCAATTCGTCCCGAGTTCACGATCTCTTTTAATCGGTAGGTTGGGAACAAAACTAGTGGTACACAGCTAAGAAAACAAAAGCTCCTTTTCCTCTTGAATTGCAGTACTCTTGTTATTAAGCCAAATACAGTATTTCGTCGTTGCTCGATGAACCACAAAAATTTCGATGAGTGTGGTAAAGCAAATGTGTCTTATAGATAATGTCATTTCCAGGTCATAGATAGATTGAATACATTATATGTTGTTGGGTATTCCCTGAGATTGCTCTGACCATGTCTCTCAAGACACAATTTTTGACGTCTGACTTCATGTACACCTCTTCCAAAAATTTCCCAGATAAGGAACTGGCTTATGTATAAATATATCCAATGATATTTGATATGGTCTGAAGATATCTTGCTTGGTTTTGGTCTTGAGCTTTTTGGTTGATATAAGGTAATTTGCAACTTTTAGCTTCCCATTAGATGCAATCTGGAGAAAACTTTGGGTGAGGGCACTTTGCAGAGATAAGTGGAATCCTTCAAAATGGTCATTTGTGTGTAGCAAGCATTTTAAGGAAACTGAATATGTCACTCCTCCTGGACTTCCAAACTCAAGGCTTCAGAGAAATGCTGTACCTTCAATTTTTGACTTCCTAAACACTTGCAGGCACCCCAAAAATTCCAAGAAGAGAGCTTACACAAATAAGTATTTCAACAGATCAAGATAATCCATTGGATGAAAACATGCTTGCATAAAATTTTTCTCATGCAACCCAAACAAACTACAACCATAAGCAAGAACAAAGAAAGAAATCTCAGTTAACACCTACAAAGCTAAAATTGAAAAGAAAAATCAAAGTTGCTGCAAAACATTAGAAGACAAACAAAAAAGATTTCTTCTCTGAAGGATATTATTGATAACTTAAAAAGGAACCACTTACTAAAAGAAGCACCTTATGAGCTACTAAAAGAACAGTTTTCTGGTCTTACTCTGAGATACTCAAAAGTGAAATGCAAATTGCCAAAAGAAAATGTAAAGGTCATTGTTACACTGAAATAGTAAAAAACAGTTGCATTAACAGTTCAATTTTACTCAGCAAAAGCTTACTCTTATATTCGCAAGATATTTTCACTTCCTCATTAATCATCAATAAGACACTGTTTTAACAAAAATATTTTCTCAAGACCACATTGAGCTTCGGTTTGCTTGTATTCGGGAAAAGAGGGGTTTTAATAACAACCCAAACACTCTTCAGTTTAAGTATGCATTGAGAAACATTCTTATGAAAAATTCTATAACTGCATTAAAATAAGCCAATGTAATGTCACTTGAAAATGAAAGTACGGGATCCTTGTTTAGTCTCAAATGGTGCAAGCATAGATCCACAATTGTGGAAGAAGCTGGTGATAGTGACAGTGATGATGCACAGCTTCAAGAGCTTTTAGATGCATTGAACAGAGTGATCATATCAGACATATCAGAAAATGTGCTGTTCTACATTGCAGTTTTCATTGTAAGAAAGCTGAAAAGACAAATTGACTGTTCTATTTGCTCTGAAGCATTGTTGCTAAATTCCAGCCCTTCAGCTACCTCTGAATGTAGAGAAACACCTTCACATGAGCTTTTCCTAGAGAGGAGAAACAATGGAGGATTAATCAAAGTCTCTTAAGGTGTATATAGAACAATTAAGTATGCTGAGCAAGCTTTTCGACACACTGTCAAGGGAAATGGAGAAATGAAAAAAACAACAACTTTATAAAGAAAATGATAAATCATGTCATTGTGACAAATGGGCCTATAATTGAGTTATTTTTCTCTCCCTGCAAGATCATAGATTTGAGAATGATACTATATTTGAGGATGATCCTTCAACTCAACCGATTAAACAACTGTGCCATCGATACCTCTTAATAAGGATGCAGACGTATTCAAAGAGATACAACAGGCAAGTCATTATGGACAACACTCCAAGCTTAAGACATCATTTGAACAAAGTGGTACTTTTCAAAAACGTTTAACTGATACTTCTGTGGATAAACTACTTAAACATTAATCGAGGATATCTTTAATTTCACAATGCTTGGACGCGTTTACCACATCAAATATTTGGGAGTCCCACTCAAGTAATTATATTGAAGTAAAGTCCTAGTCCAAATATAAAAACCCTATGCCACTTGGCAAGATCTATGCTAAAGCATCCTATTTATTATCATGCTTAAATCGGGTATATATGATAAAACTTTAAGATATGACCTAGATTCAAAACTAAAATTATCCTTGCACACTTACCAGTTCAAGTTCAGGTCGTTCGACATGTCATGAAACAGAATTCGGTAGTCTGCAACCCAAGCAATAGCGCTGTCACAAACCATATTGATCTAATACGTTGGTTTCCTCATTTTCTAGATTCATCTCCTGTTTCCTATCGTATTTTCTCGTCATTCTCACTAATGTTCTGTGTGCTTTCTATGCCTTGCTGTTCGCTTTTGCCGTACGAACACTATGGTGGCAGTTCCCATGCGCGGCTTCAATTGCTGTCAATAAACCACAGGGAGTTAGCCCTCTAGTCTTTAGTATTATCTCTATGGTTGTAACTACATGTAGCTTAAAACGCTGTATAAGCTGTAATAGTGACAATAGTGTGCAAATAGTTATAATCAATGGAGTTACGTCTATTCCATAGCAAGGCAATGTTCTAAACATAATTCAACGCTGAATGTAACATGATAAACCTTGTTTCGCCAAGAAAACTCTTTCCATTCTTGTTTTACAGTGCTTACACAATTGGGAACATTAAAGTTGCCACAATGAACAAGATTGCAGACAGAATTGTTGGAAGAAAATTTCGAGGAAATGAGTAAAAATCATTGACAAGGCATGATTTATCAGTACTCTTGCAATGACTCTAGTAGTTTAGTCAATGCTTCCCATGAGAATAGCGTTAGTTTTATGTGTTTTTAATACATGCAGCTTAAAACACTTTATATGCTGTAATAGTGACAAAAGTGTGCAAACAGTTATAATAATTGGAAATACGTGTATTCTAAGGCAGAACCATGGTCTAAAAGTGTTTCTACTCTATATTTTGAATTATAAATCTTGTTTGGCCATGAAAACTCTGTCCATTCTTGTTCTTTCAGTGTTTCCATAATTAGCCCCATTAGGCCTGTAACAGCGAACAAGACTGCAGACAACCTTGTTGGAGGAAAACTTCGAGTAATTAAGTGAAAATCATTGAGAAAGCATGTTTTATCAGTACTTTTGCACTGACTCTAGTAGTTTAGTCAATTTTTCCCCATGAGAATAGCGTTAGTTTATGAGATTTTAATACATGCAGCTTAAAAAGTTTTATATGCTGTAATAGTGACAATAGTGTGCAAGCAGCTATAATCAATGAACATACGTGTATTCAAAGGCAAAACCATGATCTAAACGTGTTTCAACGCTGAATGTAGCATTATAAACCTTGCTTTCCCATGAAAACTCTGTCCATATATCTTTTATCAGTGTTTGCATAAGTAGCGCCATTAGGCCTGCAACAGTGAACAAGACTGCAAACAACATTGTTTGAGGAAGATGTTGAGGAAATGAGCGAAAGTCGTTGAGAAAGCATGTTTTGTCAGTACTTTTGCACTGATTCTAGTAGTTTAGTCAATGTTTCCCCATGAGACTAGCGTTATTTTACGTGTTTTCAATACATGCAGGAAATAGTGCCTTATAGGCTGTAATAGTAACAATAGTGTGCAAACAGTTATAATAATTGGAAGTACGTGTATTCTATATAGCATTATAAACCTTGTTTTGGCATGAAAACTCATTCCATTCTTGTTTGTTCAGTGTTTGCATACCTAGCAACCGGTCTAATAGGCCTGAATACTGAGGAAATAAGATTGGACAGGGGTTTAATGGCGAAACAAGGTTTATAATGCTACATTCAGCATAGAAATATGTTTGCAACATGGTTTTACCATGGAATACACGTATATTCAATGAGTATAACTCTTTGCACACTATTGTCACCATTACAGACTATAAGCATTGTCACCTGCATGTATTAACAACACATAAAACTAACGCTATCCTCATGGGGACACATTGACTAAGCAACTAGAATTAGTAAAAACATGCTGATAAAACATATTTTGTCAATGATTTTCGCTCATTTCCTCAAAGTCTTCCTCCAACAGTATTGGGTGCAGTCTAGAAGAATGGACAGAGTTTTCATGGCGAAACAAAGTTTATAATGCTACATTCAGCGTTGAAACACGTTTAGATCATGGTTTTACCTTAGACTACACGTAATTCCAATGATTATAACTGCTTGCACACTATTGTCATTATTACAGCCTAGAAAGCGGTTTAAGCTGCATGTATTGAAAACAAGAATGGACAGAGTTTTCATGCCGAAACGAGGTTCATTATACTATATTCACAGTAGAACTACGTTTAGAACATGGTTTTGCCATAGAGTGCCCGTATTTCCAATGATTATAACTATTTGCACACTAGTGTCACTATTACAGATTATAAAGCGTTTACGGCTGCATGCATGTATTAACAGCACGTAACCTAACGCTATTCTCATAGGGACACATTGAGTAAGCAACTGGAATTAGTGCAAATATGTTGATAAAATATATTTGTCAATGAGTT
This sequence comes from Cassiopea xamachana, assembly GCA_900291935.2. Taxonomy (NCBI): domain Eukaryota; kingdom Metazoa; phylum Cnidaria; class Scyphozoa; order Rhizostomeae; family Cassiopeidae; genus Cassiopea; species Cassiopea xamachana. Next base: position 6,769,682 of record OLMO02000003.1, on the reverse strand, counting down.
TCGTTCAATTCCTCAAATTGTTCCTCCAACAATGTTGTGTGCAGTCTTGTTCACTGTTGCAGTCCTAATGGGGCTAATTATGCAAACACTGAAAAACAAGAATGTTACACGTATTATAATGTTACATTCAGCGTTGAAATATGTTTAGAGCATGGCTTTGCTATTTAGCTATTATGAATGTAACATTATAATACGTGTAACATTCTTGTTTTTTCAGTGTTTGCATAATTAGCCCCATTAGGCCCATAATACGCTTTATAAGCACGCTATTGTCATTATTACAGCTTATACAGCGTTTTAAGCTGCATGTATTACAAACATATAAACTAACGCTATTCTCAAGGGGAAGCATTGACTAAACTACTACAGTCAGTGCAAAAGTACTGATACAACATGCGCTCTCAATGATTTTCGTTCATTTACTCGACATGTTCTTCCAACAATGTGTTCTGCAGTCTTATTCAGTATTACCGGCCTATTTATACAAACACTGAAACTCCAAGAATATAGAGAGTTTTTATGCCAAAGAAGGTTCATCATACACAATCCAGCGTAGAAACACGTGTAAAACATGGTTTTGCCTTAGAATACACGAATTTCTAATGATTATAACTGTTTCCACACTATTGTCACTGTTACAGATTATAATGCGTTTTGAGCGTTTAGAATATGGTTGTGCCATAGAATATAAGGACTTCCAATGATTATTACTGTTTGCACACTATTGTCGATATTACAACTTATAAAGCAGTTTAAGCTGCATGTTTTAAAACATCATAAACTAACGCTATTCTCATGAGGAAACATTGACTAAACTACTAGAATCAGTGCAGAAGTACTGATAGAACATGCTTTCTCAATGATTTTTGCTCACTTCCTCAACATCTTCCTCCAACAATGTTGTGTGCAGTCTTGTTTATTGTAGTCGGCCTAATGGGCCTAATTAAGAAAGCACTGAAACAACAAGAATGGACAGAGTTTTCATGGCGAAACAAGGTTTATAATGCAAAATCCAGCGTAGAAACACGGTTAGACAATGGCTTTACCTTTGAATACACGTACTTCCAATGATTATAACTGCTTTCACACTATTGTCACTATTAGAACTTATAAAGCGTTTTAAGCTGCATGTATTAAAAACACATAATACTAACGCTATTCTCATGGGGAAACATTGACTAAAGTACTAGAATTAGTGCAAATATGCTGATAAAACATGCTTTCTCAATGATTTTAGCTCATTTCCTCAACATCTTTCTCCAACAATCGTGTGTGCAGTCTTGTTTATTGGTGTCGGCCTAATGGGGCTAATTATGCAAAAACTGAAAAAAAGAGCGATGGAGAGAGTTTTCATGGCGAAGCAATGCTTATAATGCTACATTCACCATAGAAATATGTTTGGAACATGGTTTTACCATGCAATACACGTATTTTCATTGATTATAACTGTTTCCACACTATTGTCACTATTACAGCCTATAAAACGTTTTAAGCTGCATGTGTTAAAACACATAATCTAAAGCTATTCTCATGGGGAAACAATTACTAAGCAACTAGAATTAGTGCAAGTGTGCGTTTTCAATGGCTTTCGCTCATTTCCTCGACATTTTCCTCCACCAATGTTGCGTGCAGTCTTGTTCATTGTTGCCGTCCTAACGAGATTAATTATGCAAACACTGAAAAAACAAGAATGGACAGAGTTTTCATAGCTGAACAGGGTTTATACTGCTACATTCAACGTTGAAACACGTTTGGAACATGGTTTTGCCATAGCGTACACGTATTTCTAATGATTATAATTGGTTGCACACTATTTTCACTATTTCCGCTTATAATGCGGTTTAAGCTGCATGTACGTAAAACATATAAAATAACGCTATTCTCATTAGGAGACAGTGACTAAACTACCAGAGTTAATGGAAATGTGCGGATAAAACATGTTTTCGCAATCATCTTCGCTCATGTCCTCATAATGTTCCTCCAACATTGGTGTGTGCAGTCTTGTTCATTGTTGCCGGCCTAATGGGCCTAATTATGCACACACTGAGAAAACAAGAATGGATAGGGTTTTCATGGCTAAACAAGATGTATAATGCTACATCTCAGCGTTGAAACATGTTTAGAGCATAGTTTTGCCATGGAATACACGTATTTCTAATGATTATAACTGTTGGCACGCTATTAACACTATTACAGTTTATAAAGCGTGTCAAGCTGCTTCTATTAAAAACACATACACTAACTTTATTCTCATGGGGAAACGGTACTAAGCAACTAGAATTAATGCAAATGTGCTGATGAAACATGTCTTGTCAATGATTTTCGCTCATTTTTTCAACATGTTCCTCCAACAATGTTGTGTGCAGTCTTGTTCAGTGTTACAGGGCTAATGGGCCTAATTAATCAAACACTGACAAACAAAGAACGGATAGAGTTTTCATGGTAAAACAAGGATTATTATGCAAAGTTCAGTGTGCAGTCTTTTTCATTGGTGCGGTCCTAATGGGGCTAATTATGCAAACACTGAAAATACAAGATTGGACAGAGTTTTCATATAATATCCCTATGTTAAGTGATTATAACTCTTTGCACGCTATTGTCACTATAACAGCTTATAACGCTCTTTAAGCTGTATGTATTAAAAACACATAAACTAGCGCTAATTTCATAGGGAAAAATTGACTAATCAACTAGAATTAGTGCACATGTGCTGATAAAACATGTTTTGTCAATGATTTTCGCTCATTTTCTTGAAATGTTTCTCCAATAATGATGTCTGCAGTCTTGTTCCTTGGTACCGGCTTAATGGGCCTAATTATGCAAACACTGAGCAAACAAGAATTTACAAAGTGTTCATGCCGAAACAAGGTTTATAATGCTACATTCAGCCTTGAAGCTAGATTAGAACATGGCTTTGCCATAGACTACACGTAGTTCCAATGATTATAACTATTTGCACTCCATTGTCACTATTACAGCTTATAAGGCGTTTAAACACACGTAAACTAACGCTATTCTCATGGAAACACATAGATTAAACTACTAGAATCAGTGCACAAGTACTGGTAAAATATGCTTTCTCAATGATTTTCTCTCATTTCCTTCATGTTTTCTTCCAAGAATGTTGTGTGCATTCTTGTTTCGTGGTTGCGGCTTAATGGGCCTATATATCCAAACACTGAAACAACAAGAATTGACGAAGTTTTCATGCCGAAACAAGGTTTTAAATACAACATTCGGCATTGAAACACGATTAGAACATGGTTTTGCCATAGAATACCCGCATTTTCAATGATTATAACTGTTTGAAAACTATTTTCACCATTACATATTATAAAGCGTTTTAAGCTGCATGTATCAAAAACACCTAAACTAACGCTATTCTCATGGGGACACATCGACTAAGCAACGAGAATTAGTGCAATTGTGCTGATAACACATGTTTTGTTAATGATTCTCGCTGATGTCCAGATTTCGCTCATTTTTCCTTAGAACGCGTTTAGAATACGGCTTTGCCATGAAATACACGTAGTTCCACTGATTACAACTGTTTCCACATTATTGTCTTTATTACAGCTTTTAATGCGTTTTAAGCTGTATGTATTACAAACACGTAAACTAACGCTATTCTCATGAGGAAACATTGACTAAGCAACTAGAATTAGTGCAATTGTGCTGATAACACATGCTTTGTCAACGATTTTCGCTTATTTCCTGAAAGTGTTCCTCCAACAATGTAGTGTGCAGTCTTGTTCAGTGCTACCGGCTTAATGGGCGTAATTATTCAAACACTGACAAACAAAGAATGGAAAGAGTGTTCATGGTGAATCAAAGTTTATTATGCAAATTCCGCGTAGAAGCACGTTTAGAAGATGGTTTTGCAATGGAATACACGTAACTTTACTGATTATAACTGTTTTCACACTGTTCTCAGTATTGCAGCTTATAAAGCAGTTTCAGCTGCATGTATTACAATCACGTAAACTTCCGCTATTATCATGAGGGATCAGTAACTAAAGTACCAGAATCATTGTAAAACTACGGATAATACATGCTTTCTCAATAATTTTCGTTCATTTCCTTGAAATTTTCCTCCAAAAACTTTTGTGTGCAGTCTTGTTAATTGTTTGTGTCCTAATGGGCCTAATATGCAAACGCTGAAAAAACAAGAACAGACAAAGTTTTCATGCCAACACAAAGATTAAAATGCTACATTCAGCGTTGAAGCACGTTTAGAATATGGTTTTGCTTAAGAATACACGTAAGTCCAACGACTATAACTGTTTGCACACTATTGTCACTATTACAGCATATATAGCGTTTTAAGCTGCATGTAGTAAAAAAACGTAAACTAACGCTATTCTCATTGGGAAACATTGACTAGCCTACTTAATTCAACGTAACACTTTATTTAGAACATTGTTTGGCATAGAATGCACGTATCTCCATTGATTATGACTGTTTCCACACTATTGTCACTATTACAGCTTAGAAAGCGCTTTATGCTTGATGTAGTAAAGCGGGGAAACTAACGCTATTCTCAAGGGGAAACATTGACTAAACTACTAGAATCAGTGCAAATGTACGGATAAAACATGTCTTCTCAATGAATTTCACTCATTTCCATGAAATTCTCCTGCATAATGTGAGTCTTCATTGTAACAGGCCTAATGGGACTAGGTATGTAAACACTGAAAACACAAGACTGGAAAGAGCTTTCATTGCGAAGCAATGATTATAATGCTTAATTCAACGTAAAAATACGTTTAGAACATGCGTTTCCCATAGAATACACGTATTTCCAATGATTATAACTGTTCCCACACTCTTGTCACTATATACAGCTTAGAAAGCGTTTTAAGTTTGATGTAGCAAAAATGCGTAAACTAACGCTATTCTCATGAGGAAACATTGACTAAACTTCTAGAATCAGTTTAAATGTACGAATAAAACATGTCTTCTCAATGACTTTCACTCATTTCCATGAAAGTCTCCTGCATAATGTGAGTCTTCATTGTAACAGGCCTAATGGGACTAGGTATGCAAACACTGAAAACACAAGACTGGACACAGTTTTCATTGCGAAGCAATGCTTATAATGCTTAATTCAAAGTAGAAATACGTTTAGAACATGTGTTTCCCATAGAATGAACGTATCTCCAATGATTGTAACTTTTTCCACACTATTGTCACTATTGCAGCTTATAAAGAGTGTTAAGCTCTATGTAGTAAAAGAACGTACACTAACGCTATTTTCCTATTGAGAACCATTGACTAACCTACTATAATCAGTTTAAATGTACGAATAAAACATGTTTTCTCAATGAATTTCACTTATTTCAATGAAATTCTCCTGCATAAAGTGTGTTTTCATTGTAACTGGCCTAATGGGACTAGGTATGCAAACACTGAAGGCACAAGACTGGACAGAGTTTTCATGCCGAAGCAATCTCTATATTGTTAAATTCAACGTAACAATACGTTTAGAACATGCGTTTCCCATAGATTGAACGTGTGTCCAATGATTATTTCTGTTTCAGCTCTATTGTCACTATTACAGTTTAGAAATCGTTTTAAGCTGGAAGTAGTGAAAATACGTGAACTACAGCTATTCTCATGGGAAACATTTACTAAACTTCTAAAATCAGTGTAAATGTACTGATAAAATATGTTGTCGCAATAAATTTCACTTATTTCAATGAAATTTTCCTGCAACAAGTGCTTTTTCATAGTAAAAGGCCTAATGGGTCTAGGTATGCAAACATTGAAAGCACAAGAGTGGACAGAGTTGTCATTGCGAAGCAATGTTTATAATGCTTAATTCAATGTAACAAGACGTTTAGAACATTGTTTTGCCATAGAATATACGTATTTCCAATGATTATAATACTAAATTCAGCGTAACATCCCGTTTATAACATGCACGTGCCATAGAATAAACGCATTTCCAATGACTATAACTGTTTACACACATGTCACTATTACAGCATACTAAGCGTTTTAAGCTGCATGTACTAGAAACACGTAAACTAACGCTATTCTCATTGGGAACATTGACTAGCCTACTAGAATCAGTGCAACTGTACGGATAAACCATGTTCTCTCAATGACATTCACTCATTTACATGAGGTGTTCCTGCATAAAGTGTGTTTTCATTGTAAAAGGCCTAATGCGCCTAAGTATCCAAACACTGAGAACACAAGACTGGACACAGTTTTCATGGCGAAACAATGTTTCTAATACTTAATTCAACGTAAAAGCCCGTTTAGAACATGCGTTTCTCATAGAGTGATCGTATGTCCAATGATTATAACTGTTTCCACACTATTGTCACTATTTAAGCTTATATAGCGTGTTAAGGTCTATGTAGTAAAAATACGTAAAGCTATTCTCATGGGGAAACACTGAACAAACTTCTAGAATCAGTTTAACTGACGGATAAAACATGTTTTCTCAATGAATTTCACTCATTTCCATGAACTTTTCCTGCATAGAGTGTGTTTTCATTGTAATTGTCCTAATGGGTCTAGGTATCCAAGCACTGAAATAGCAAGACGCGATAGAGTTGTCCAAGCGAAACAATGTTTAAAATTCTAAATTCAACGTAAATTTACATTTAGACCATTGGTTTGCCATAGAATACACGTATTTTCAATGATTATAACTATTTCCACACTATTGTCGCTATTACAGCTTAGAAAGCGTTTTAAGCTTGATGTAGCAAAAATACGTGAACTACAGCTATTCTCATGAGGAAACATTGACTATACTTCCAGAATCAGTATAAATGTACGGATAAAACATGTTTTCTCAATGAATTTAACACATTTCCATGAAGTTCTCCTTCATAAAGTGTGTTTTCATTGTAACTGGCCTAATGGGACTAGGTATGCCAATACTGAAAAAGCAAGACTGGACAGAGTTTTCATGCCGAAGCAATGGTTATAATACTAAATTCAGCGTACAAATACGTTTAGAACATGCGTTTCCAACCGCAAGAACGTATTTCTAATGATTATAACTGTTTCCCCACTTTTGTCACTACTACAGCTTCGATAGCGTTTTGAGATACATGTAGTAAAAAAACGTACACTAACGCTATTCTCATTGGGAAACATTGACTAGCCAACTAGAATCAGGGAAACCGAACGGATAAACCATGTTTTCTCAATGAAATTCACTCATTCATTTACATGAAATTTTATTCCAACAAGTATGTTTTCATTTTAACTGGCCTAATGCGCCTAAGTATCCAAACACTGAAAACACAAGACTGGACAGAGTTGTCATAGCAAGACAATGTTTAAAATGCTTACTTCAACGTAGATTTATATTTAGAACATTGTTTTGCCATAGAATACACGTATTTCCAATGATTATAACTGCTTGCACACTATTGTCACTATTTCACCTTATATCACGTTTTAAGTTGAATGTAGTAAAACAACGTAAACTAACGCTATTCTCATCGGGAAGCATTGACCAAACTACTAGAATCACTGTAAATGTAACAATAAAACATGTTTTCCTAATGAATTTCACTCATTTCCATAACGTTTTCCTGCAGAACGTCTGTCTTCATTGTAACAGGCCTAATGGGACTAGGTATGCAAACACTGAAAACACAAGACCGTACAGAGGTCTCATGCCGAAGCAATGTGAATATTGCTAAATTCAACGTAAAATCTCCGTTAGAACATGCGTTTCCCATAGAATGAACGTATTTCTAATGATCAGAACTGTTTAACACACATGTCTCCATTACAGCTTATTAAGAACTTTACGCTGCATGTACTAGAAAAACGTAAACTAACGCTATTCTCATTGGGAACCATTGACTAGCCAACTAGAATCAGTGAAAGTGTACGGAAAAACCATGTCTTCTCGATGAAATTCAATCATTTACATGAAATTTTCCTGCAACAAGTGTGTTTTCATTGTAACTGGCCTAATGCATCTAAGTATCCAAACACTGAAAACACAAGACTGGACAGAGTTTTCATGGCGAAACAATGTTTATAATGCTAAATTCAACGTAGAAGTACATTTAGATAATTGGCTTGCCATAGAATGAACGTATTTCCCGTGATTATAACTGTTTCCTCACTATTGTCACTATTGCAGCTTATAAAGCGCTTTAAGCTCTATATAGTAAAAATACGTACACTAACGATATTCTCATTGGAAAACATTGACTAAACTACTAGAATCAGTGCAAATGTACGGAGAAAACATGTTTTCTCGCTGAATTTCACTCATTTCCATGAAATTTTCCTGTATAAAGTGTGTTTTCATTGTAACTGGCCTATTGGAACCAGGTATACAAACACTGAAAACACAAGACTGGACAGAGTTGTCATCGCGAAGCAATGTCTAGATTGCTAAATTCAACGTAACAATACGTTTAGAACATGCGTTTCCTATAGAATAAACGTATCTCCAATGACAATAAATGTTTCCACACTATTGTCACTATTACACCTTATATCACGTTTTACGCTGAATGTTGTAAAAAAGCGTAAACTAACGCTATTCTCATCGGGAAGCAGTGACTAAACTACTAGAATCAGTGCAAATGTAACGATTGGTATGCAAACACTGACAACACAAGACGTGGCTGAGCTTTTATTGCGAGGCAATGTCTATACTGTTAAATTCAACGTAACACTACGTTTCGAACTTGCGTTTCCCATAGAATGAACGTGTGTCCAATGATTAACTGTTTCCACACTACTGTCACTACTACAGCTCAGAAAGCGTTTTAAGCTTGATGTAGTGAAACTACGTGAACTACAGCTATTCTCATGTTGAAACATTGACTAACTTACTAGAATGAGTAAAAATGTGCGGATAAAACATGTTTTCTCAATGACATTCACTCATTTACATGAGGTGTTCCTGCATGAAGTGTGTTTTCATTGTAACTGGCCTAATGGGACTAGGTATGCAATCACTAAAAACACAAGACTGGACAGAGTTTTCATGGCGAAGCAATGTTTATAATTCTTAATTCAACGTACAAATACGTTTAGAACATGCGTTTCCGATAGAATGAGCGTATTTCCAATGATTATAACTGCTTTCACACTTTTGTCACTAATACAGCTTATAAAGCGTTTTAAGCTGCATCTAGAAAAATACGTAAAACTAACGCTATTCTCATTGGGAAACATTGACTAACCTACTAGAATCAGTGTAAATGTACGAATACACCATGTTTTCTCAATGAATTTCACTCATTTTCATGAAATTTTCCTGCAACAAGTGTTTCTTCATTCTAACAGGCCTAATTAGCCTAAGAATGCAAACACTGAGAACGCAAGACTGGACAGAGGTTTCATGCCGACACAATAAGTATAATGCAAATTTCTACGTAAAAATACATTTAGAACATAATTTTGCCATAGAATGAACGTAACTCCATTTATTATAACTGCTTGCACACTATTGTCACAATTAAAGCTTATAAGGCGTTTTAAGCTGCATTTAGTAGAAGAACGTAATGTGAATCTTTATTCAGAGAGTTGAGCTTTTCCAGAAAAACACACCAGATATAGCATTCACAAACTTTATCTTTATCTTTAAACAATTCGTATACAAGGTCCTTTTCAAGCACCAAGTACGAAACGGCAAACTAAGACTCAAGACTAACTAACTAAGATCTAAGGGGTAGCTTATATCTAGAAAATGACTAATAACTATCAACGTAAAACTATGAGGACTTCAAACAAGTTAATCTGAAAATCACTATGCTTTTCCTGGGTGTGAAGTGTGAGAAGTGAATCATAATGGGTATAGAAGAAATGCGGCAACTAAACATAGTGGAGTTCTATGACTAAGATGTCACTAACCTGGGAAAAGTGATTATGAATAAAAAGAAGGAGAAATCAGAACGAGGCTGTGGCGTACGAAGCGATAGAAATTATACCCGTATTACAGTAAGCTAACGCTATTCTCATGGGGAAACATTGACTAAACTTCTAGAATCAGTTTAGATGTACCAATAAAACATGTTTTCTCGATGAATTTCACTCATTTCCATGTAATGTTCCTGCAACATGGGTGTTTTCATTGTACCTGGCCTACTGGGCCTAAGAGTTCAACCACTGAACACACAAGACTGGACAGAGTTGTAATAGCGAAACAATGTTTAAAATCCTTAATTCAACGTAAAATTACATTTAGAACATTGTTTTGCCATAGAATACACGTATTTCCAATGATTATAACTGTCTCCACACTATTGTCACTTTTACACCTTATATCACGTTTTAAGCTGAATGTAGTAAAAATACGTAAACTAACGCTATTCTCATTGGGAAACATTGACCAAACTTCTAGAAGCAGTGTAAATGTAACGATAAAACATGTTTTCTCAATGAATTTCACTCATTTCCATGACGTTCTCCTGCAGAACGTTTGTCTTCATTGTAACAGGCCTAAGAGGACTAGGTATGCAAACATTGAAAGCACAAGGCTGGACAGAGTTTTCATGCCGAAGCACTGTGAATATTGCTAAATTCAACGTAACATCACGGTTAGAACATGCGTTTCAACTAGAATGAACGTATTTCTAATGATTATAACTGTTTAAACGCATGTCACCATTACAGCTTACTAAGAGTTTTAAGCTGTGTGTACTAGAAAAACGTAAACTAACGCTATTCTCATTGGGAAACATTGATTAGCCTACTAGAATCAGTGCAACTATTACGAATGAAACATGTTTTCTCAATGAATTTCACTCATTTCTATGAAGTTTTCCTGCAGAACTTGTGTCTTCATTGTAACAGGCCTAATGGGATTAGGTATGCAAACATTGAAAGCACAAGACTGAACAGAGTTTTCATGCCGAAGCATTGTGAATATTGCTAACTTCAACGTAAAATCACCGTTAGAACATGCGTTTCAACTAGAATGAACGTAAATCTAATGATTATAACTGTTTAAACGCGTGTCACCATTACAGCTAACTAAGCGTTTTAGCTGTATTTACTAGAAACACGTAAAATAACGCCATTCTCATTGGGAAACATTGACTAGCCTACTAGAATCAGTGCAACTATACGGATAAATCGTGTTTTCGCAACGAAATTCACTCATTTACATGAACTTTTCCTGCAACAAGTGTGTTTTCATTGTAACTGGCCTACTGCGCCTAAGTATCCAAACACTGAAAACACAAGACTGGAAAGAGTTTTCATGGCTCGAAACAATGTTTAAATTGTTTATAACAATGTTTATGCTTAATTCAACTTAAAAGCGCGCTTAGAACATGCGTTTCCGACCTAATGAACGTATTTCTAATGATTATAACTGTTTCCCCACTTTTTTCACTATTACAGCTTCGATAGCGTTTTGAGATACATGTAGTAAAAAAACGTAAAATAACTCTATTCTCATTGGGAAACATTGAGTAACCTTCTAGAATAAGTGCAAATTTACCAATAAAACTTATTTTCTCAAAGAATTTCACTCAATTCCATGTAATTTTCCTGCAACAAGTGTGTTTTCATTGTACCTGGCCTACTGGGCCTAAGAACTCAAACACTGAAAACACAAGACTTGACAGAGTTGTAATAGCAAGACAATGTTTAAAATGTTTAATTCAACGTAGAAACACGTTTAGAACGGGAGTTTCCGATAGAATGAACGTATTTCCAATGACTATAACTGTGTCCACACTATTGTCACTATCACAGCTTATGAAGCGTTTTAATCGTGATGTAGTAAAAATACTTGAACTAAAGCTATTCTCATGGGGAAACATTGACTAAACTTCTTAAATCAGTTTAAATGTACGGATAAAACATGTTTTCTCAATGAATTTCACTCATTTCCATGAAACATTCCTGCATAAAGTGTGTTGTCATTGTAACTGGCCTAGTGGGACTAGGTATGCAAACACTGAGGGCACAAAGACTGGACAGAGTTGTCATAGCGAAACAAAGTCTAAAATGCTTAATTCAACGTAAACTACATTAGAACATTGTTTTGCCATAGAATACACGTATTTCCAATGATTATAACTGTTTCCACACTACTGTCACTATTACAGCTTATTTCACATTTTAAGCTGCATGTAGTAAACAAACGTAATCTAACGCTATTCTCATGACGAAGCAGTGACTAAACTACTAGAAGCAGTGCAAATGTACGGATAAAACATGTTTTTTCAATGAATTTCACTCATTTACATGAAGTTTTCCTGCATAAGGTGTGCTTTCATTGTAAATGGCCTAATGGAACTAGGTATGCAAACACTGAAGGCACAAGACTGGACAGAGTTTTCATGCCGAAGCAATGTCTATAGTGCTAACTTCAACGTAACAATACCCTTAGAACATGCGTTTCCCATAGAATGAACGTATCTCCAATGACTATAAATGTTTCTACACTATTGTCACTATTGAAGATTATAAAGCGTCTAAAACTCTATGTCGTAAAGAAAAGTAAACAAACGCTAATCTCATGAGGAAACATTGACTAAACTACTAGAATCAGTGCAAATGTACCAATAAAACAAGTTTTCTCAATGAATTTCACTCATTTCCTTGAAACTCTCTTTCATAAAGTGTGTTGTCAATGTAACTATCCTAATGGAACTAGGTATGCCAATACTGAATAAGCAAGACCGGACAGAGTTGTAATGGCAAAACACTGTTTATATTACTAAATTCAGCGTGTTTAAACGCTTTATAATCTTCAATAGTGACAATAGTGTGGAAACATTTATAGTCATTGGAGATACGTTCATTCTATGGGAAATGTATGTTCTAAACGTGTTTGTACGCTGAATTTAGTATTATGAACATTGTTTTGCCATTACAACTCTGTCCGGTCTTGCTTATTCAGTATTGGCATACCTAGTTCAATTATGACAGTTACATTGAAAACATACTTTATGAAGGAGAGTTTAATGGAAATGAGTGAAATTCATTGAGAAAACATGTTTTATCCATTCAATTGCACTTATTCTAGTAGTTTAATCAATGTTTCGTTATGAGAATAGCGTTAGATTACGTTTTGTTACTACATGTAGCTTAAAACATGAAATAAGTTGTAATAGTGACAGTAGTGTGGAAACAGTTATAATCATTGGAAATACGTGTATTCTATGGCAAAACAATGTTCTAATGTAATTTTCCATTGATTTAAGCATTACAGACATTGTTTTGCTATGACAACTTTGTCCAGTCTTGCTTCTTTAGTGTTTGCATATCTAGTCCTATTAGGCCAGTTACAATGGAAGCATACTTTATGCAGGAAAGTTTCATGGAAATGAGTGAAATTCGTTGAGAAAACATGTTTTATCC
>OLMO02000003.1:6727797-6756265 GCA_900291935.2 Cassiopea xamachana | reverse complement strand
ACACTACTGTCACTATTACAACTTATTTCATGTTTTAAGCTACATGTAGTAACAAAACGTAATCTAACGCTATTCTCATAACGAAATATTGATTACACTACTAGAATAAGTGCAATTGACTGGATAAAACATGTTTTCTCAATGAATTTCACTCATTTCCATGAAATTCTCCTTCATAAAGTATGTTTTCAATGTAACTGTCCTAATTGAACTAGGTATGCCAATACTGAATAAGCAAGACCGGACAGAGTTGTAATGGCAAAACAATGTTCATAATACTAAATTCAGCGTACAAACACGTTTAGAACATACATTTCCCATAGAATGAACGTATCTCCAATGACTCTAAATGTTTCCACACTATTGTTACTATTGAAGCTTATAGAGCGTATAAAACTCTATGTCATAAAGAAAAGTAAACAAACGCTAATCTCATAAGGAAACATTGACTAAAATACTAGAGTCAGTGCAAATGTACCAATAACACATGTTTTCTCAATGAATTTCACTCATTTCCATGAAACTCTCTTTCATAAAGTGTATTTTCAATGTAACTGTCCTAATGGAACTAGGTATGCCAATACTGAATAAGCAAGACCGGACAGAGTTGTAATGGCAAAACAATGTTTATAATACTAAATTCAGCGTACAAACACGTTTAGAACATGCGTTTCCCATAGAATGAGCGTATCTCCAATGACCATAACCGTTTCCACACTATTGTTACTATTGAAGCTTATAAAGCGTTTAAAAATCTATCTAGTAACGACAAGTAAACAAACGCTAATCTCATGAGGAAGCATTGACTAAACTACTAGAATCAGTGCAATTGTACCAATACAACATGTTTTCTCAATGAATTTCACTCATTTCTATGAAACTTCCTGCAACAAGGGTGTCTTCACTGTACCCGGGCTACTGGGCTTAAGTATGCAAACACTGAAAACACAAAACTTGAGAGAGTTTTCATGGCGAAGCAATGTCTATATTGTTAAAATCATCGTAACAATACGTTTAGAACATGCGTCTCCCATAGCATGAATGTGTGTCCAATGATTAGAACTATTTCCACCCTATTGTCACTATTACCGCTAAGAAATCGTTTTAATTTTGATGTAGTAAACATACGTGAATTACAGTCATTCTCATGAGGAGACATTGACTAAGCTACTAGAATCCGTGCAAATATATGGATAAAACATGATTTCTCATTGAATTTCACTCATTTCCTGCATAAAGTATGCTTTCATTGTAACTGGCCTAATGGGACCAGATATGCAAACACTGAAGGCACAAGACTGGAGAGAGTTTTCATAGCGAAACAATGTCTAAAATACTTAATTCAACGTAAAGTTACATTAGAACATTGTTTTGCCCTAGAATACACGTATTTCCAATGATTATAACTGTTTCCACACTACTGTCACTATTACAGCGTATTTCGCGTTTTAAGCTGCATGTAGTAAACAAACGTAGTCTAACGCTATTCTCATTACGACACATTGACTAAACTACTAGAATCAGTGCAAATGAATGAATAAAACATGTTGTCTAAATGAATTTCACTCATTTCCATGAACCTTTCCTGCATAGCGTGTGTTGTCATTGTAACTGGTCTAATGGGACTAGGTATGCAAACACTGAAGGCACAAGACTGGAAAGAGTTTTCATGCCGAAGCAATGTCTTTATTGCTAAATTGAACGTAACAATACCTTTGAACATGCGTTTCCCATAGAATGAACGTCTCTCCAACAACTATAACTGTTTCCACACTACTGTCAATGTTGAAGCTTATAAAGCGATTTAAGCCTTATGTAGTAACAAAACGTAAACAAACGCTAATCTCATGAAGAAACATTGACTAAACTACTAGAATCAGTGCAAAAATACCAATAAAACATGTTTTCTCAATGAATTTCACTCATTTCAATGAAATTTTCCTGCATAAAGTGTGTTTTCATTGTTACAGGCCTAATGGAACTAGGTATGGAAGCATTGAAAACTCAAGACTTGACAGAGTTTTCATTGCGAAGCAATGTCTCAAATGTTAAATTCAACGTAAAATTACATTAGAACATTGTTTTGCCATAGAATACACGTATTTCCAATGATTATAACTGTTTGCACACTATTGTCACTATTTCACCTTATATCACGTTTTAAGCTGCATGTAGTAAACATACGTAAACTACAGCTATTCTCATTGGGAAACATTGACTAAACTTCTAAAATCAGTTTAAATGTACGGATAAAACATGTTGTCTTAATGAAGATCACTCATTTCCTTGTAATTTTCCTGCAACAAGGGTGTTTTCAATGTACACGGCCTAATGCGCCTAAGTATGCAAACACTGAAAACAAACGACTTGACAGAGTATTCATGGCGAAACACCTTTTCCAATTCTTAATTCAACGTAAAAATACATTTAGACATTCTTTGGCATAGAATGATCCCATGTCCTATGATTATTTCTATTTCCACACTATTGTCACTATTACGGTAAGAAGGGTTTTAAGCTTGATGTAGTAAAAATGCGTAGTCTAATGCTATTCTCATGGGGAAACATTGACTAAACTACTACAATCAGTGTAAATGTACGGATAAAACATGTTCTCTCAATGAATTTCACTTATGTCCATGTAATTTTCCTGCAACAAGGGTGTATTCATTGTACACGGCCTAATGCGCCTAAGTATGCAAACACTGAAAACACAAGACTGGACAGAGTTCTCATTGCACAACAATGTTTATAATACTAAGGTGAGCGTAAACACACGTTTAGAACATGCGTTTTCCATAGAATGAACGCATCTCCAGTGATTGTAAGTGTTTCCACACTATTGTCAATACTGTAGCTTATAAATCGTATTAAGCTCTATGTAGTGAAAAAACGTAAACTTGCGCTATTCTCATTGTGAATCATTGACCAGCTCACTAGAGTCAGTGCATATGTACCAATAAAACATGTTTTCTCAATGAATTTAACTCATTTCAATGAAGCTTTCCTGCATAATGTGTTTTCATTGTAACTGGACTAATGGGACTAGGTATGGAATTACTGACAAAGAAAAACTGGACAGAGTTGTCATGGCGACAACAATGTTTATAATACTAAGTTCAGCGTAAAAACACGTTTAGAACATGCCTTTCCCATAGATTGACGGTATCTCCAATGATTATATCTGTTTCCACACTATTGCCACTATTACAGCTTATAAAGCGTTGTAAGCTGCATGGAGTAAGAAAACGGAAGCTAATGCTATTCTCATGAGGAGACATTGACACGAATACACATATTTTGAATCATTATAACTGTGTCCACACTATTGTCACTATCACAGCTTATGAAGCGTTTTAATCGTGATGTAGTAAAAATACTTGAACTAAAGCTATTCTCATGGGGAAACATTGACTAAACTACTAGAATCAGTGTAATTGTACGGATAAAACATGTTTTCTCAATGAATTTCACTCATTTCTATGAAATCTTCCTGCAACAAGGGTGTTTTCATTGTACCCGGCCTAATAGGCCTAGGTATTCAAACACTGAAAAACAAGACTTGACAGAGTTCTCATGGCAAAACAATGTGTGTACTGCTAAATTCAAAGTAAAAACACGTTTAGACCCTGCGTTTCCCATAGAATGAACATGTTTCCAATGATTAAAACTGTTTCCACACTATAGTCACTATTGCAGCTTAGATAGCGTTTAAAATAGCATGTAGTAGAAAAGCGAAAACAAACGCTATTCTTATGTGGAAACATAGACTAACCTACTACAATCAGTGTAAATGTATGGATAAAACACATTGTCTCAATGAATTTCCCTCATTTCCATGAAATTTTCCAGCAGCAAAGGTGCTTTCATTGTAACTGGCCTAGTGGGAGTAGGTATGCAAACACTAAACATGGAAGACTGGACAGAGTTTACATTTCGACACTACGTTTATAATGCTTAATTCAATGTAAACACACGTTTAGAACATGCGCTTCCCATAGAATGAACGTATCTCTAATGATTACAACTGTTTCCACACTATTGTACCTATTATTGCTTAGACAGCGTGTAAAGCTGCATGTAGTAAAGAAACGTAAACTAACGCTATTCTCATTGGGAACGATTGACCACCCTACTAGAATCAGAGCAAATGGACGGATAAAACATGTTTTCTCAATGACATTCAATCATTTCCATGAAATTTTCCTGCAACAAGGGTGTTTTCATTGTGCCTGGCCTACTGGGCGTAAGTATGCAAACACTCAAAACACATGACTGGACACTGTTTTCATGGCGAAACAATGCTTCTAATTCTTAATTCTACGCAAACATAGATATACAACATTGTTTGGAATACAATGAACGTATGTCCTATGATTATTACTATTTCCACAATACTGTCACTATTACAGCTTATAAAGCGCCTTAAGCTCCATGTAGTAAAACCACGGAAACTAACCCTAGTCTCATGGGGAAAAATTGACTAAATTAGTAGAATCAGTGTAAATGTACGGATAAAACATGTTTCCTCAATAAAATTCACTCATTTCCATGTAATTTTTCTGTAACAAGGGTGTTTTCATTATACCAGGCCAAATGCGTCTAAGTATGCAATCACTGAAAAGACAAGATTGGACAGAGCTTTCATAGCGAAACAATGTTTATAATGCTAAATTCAAAGTAAAAACACGTTTAGAACAGTGCATTGCCATAGAATAAACGTACTTCCAATGATTATAACTGCTTCCAAACTATTGTTACTATTACAGCTGATAACGCGTTGTAAGCTTCATGTAGTAAACACCGTAAGGTAATGCTATTCTAATGGGGAAACATTGACTAAACTACTACAATCAGTGCAAATGTAGGGATAAAACATATTGTCTCAATGAATTTCACTCATTTCAATGAAATTTTCCTGCAACACAGGTGTTTTCATTGTGCCCAGCATGCCGGGCCTAAGTATCCAAACACTGAAAACACAAGACTGGACATAGTTGTCATAGCGAAACAATGTTTAAAATGCTTACTTCAACGTAGAATTACATTTAGAACATTATTTCGCAATAGAATACACGTAGTTCCAATGATTATAACTGTTTCCACACTATTGTCACTATCACAGCTTGGAAAGGGTTTTAAGCTGCATGTAGTACAAACATGTAAACTAACGCTATTCTCATGGGGAAACATTGACTATACTATGAGAATCAGTCTAAATGTATGGATAAAACATGTGTTCTCAATGAAGTTCACACATCATGTAATTTTCCTGCAACAAGGGTGTCTTCATTGTACCATCCCTAATGGTTCTAAGTATTCACACACTGAAAAAACAAGACTGGACAGAGGTTTCATGGCGAAGCAATGTGTATATTGGTTACTTCAACGTGAAATTACATTTACAACATATTTTTGTGATAGAATGCACGCATCTCCAATGATTATAACTGCTTTCACACTATTGTCACTATTACAACTCAAACAACGTTTTAAGCTGCATGTAGTAACAAAACGTAAACTAACGCTATTCTTATGGGGAAACATTGAGTAACCTACTAGAATCAGTGTAAATGTAGGGAAAAAACATGTTTTCTCAATGAATTTCACTCATTTCCATGAAATTGTCCTGCATAAATCGTGTGTTCATTGTAACTGGCCTAATGAGAGTAGGTATGGAAAGACTAAAAAAGCAAGACTGGACAGAGGTTTCATGGGGAGACACTGTCTTTAAAGCTTAATTCAATGTACAAACATGTTTAGAACATGCGCTTCCTATAGAGTGAACGTATTTCCAATGATTATGACTGTTTCCACACTATTGTGACTATTATAGCTTAGACAGCGTTCTAAGCTGCATGTAGTAAAAACACGTAAACTAATGCTATTCTCATTGGGAACTTTTGACTAACCTACTAGAATCAGTGCAAATGTACGGATAAAACATGTTTTCTCAATGAATTTCACTCATTTCCATGAAATTCTCCTGCAACAAAGGTGTTTTCATTGTTTCCGGCATACTGGGCTTAAGAATCCAAACACTGAAAACACAAGACTGGACATAGTTATCATAGAGAAATAATGTCGAAAATGCTTACTTCAACGTAAAATTATATTTAGAGCATTGCTTTGCCATAGAATACACGTATTTCCAATGATTATAACTGTTTCCACACTATTGTCACTATCACAGCTTAGAAAGCGTTTTAAGCTGCATGTTGTAAAAGCATGTAACCTAACCCTATTCTCATGGGGAAACATTGACTAACCTACAAGAATCAGTGCAAATGTACGGATAAAACATGTTTTCTCACTGAAATTCACTCATTTCCATGAAATTTTCCTGCACCAAGGGTGTTTTCATTGTACCCTGCCTACTGGGCCTAAGTATGCAAACACTGAAAACACAAGACTGGAGAGAGTTTTCATGGCGAAACAATGTTTCTAATTCTTAATTCAACGTGAGAATACATTTAGAACACTGTTTGGCATAGAAATAACGTATATCCTATGATTATTACTACTTCTACATTATTGTCACTATTACTGCTAAGAAAACGTTTTAAGCTTCATGTAGTAAAAATGCATAACCTAACTCTATTATCATGGGAAACATTGACTAATTTACTAGAATCAGTACAAATGTACAGATAAAATATGTTTCTCAATGAATTTCACTCATTTCCATGAAATTTTTTGCAACAAGTGTTTTTTCATTGTAACAGGCCTACTGGGAGTAGGTATGAAAACACTAAAAAAGCAAGACTGGGCAGAGGTTTCATGGCGAAACAATATTTATAATGCTTAATTCAATGTAAAACCACGTTTAGAACATGCTTTTCCCATAGAATGGACGTACTTCACATGATTATAACTGTTTCCACATTATTGTCACTATTACAACTCAAGCAACGTTTTAAGCTGCATGTTGTAAAAGCATGTAACCTAACCCTATTCTCATGGGGAAACATTGACTAACCTACAAGAATCAGTGCGAATGTATAGATAAAACATGTTTACTCAATGAATTTCACTCATTTCCATGTAATTTTCCTGCAACAAGGGTGTTTTCATTGTCCCTGCCTAATGCGGCTAAGAATGCAATCACTGAAGAAACAAGACGGGACAGAGTTTTCATGGCGAAACATTGGTTAGAATGTTAAATTCAACTTACAAACACTCTTAGAACATGCGTTTCCCATACAATGAACGTATTTCCAATGATTATAACTGTTTCCACACTATTGTCACTATCACAGCGTGGAAAGCGTTTTAAGCTGCATGTAGTAAAAACATGTAAACTAACGCTATTCTCATGGGGAAACATTGAACAAACTACTAGAATCAGTGTAGATGTACGGATAGCACTTATTTTCTCATTGACATTCACTCATTTCCATGAAAGTTTCCTGCAACAAGATTATTTATATTGCAATCAGCCTACTGGGCCTAAGTATGCAAACACTGAACAAACAAGAATGGACAGAGTTTTCATGCCGAAACAAGGTTTACAATCTTATGTTCAGCGTAGAACACGTTTAGAACATGGTTTTGCCATAGAGTACCCATGTTTCCAGTGACTTTAACTGTTTATATACTATTGTCACTATTATAGCTTATAAAGCGTTTTAAGCTGCAACTATTAAAATAACCATAATTTAAGGCTATTCTCATATGGAAACATTGACTAAACTATTAGAATCAGTGCAAAAGTACTGATAAAGCATGCTTTCTAAGTGATCTTCGCTCATTTCCTCGAACTTTTCCTCCTCTAATGTTGTGTGGAGTCTTGTTCATTGTAACATATCTCCAGTGACTATGACTGCTTGCACACTATGTTCACTATTACAGCTTGTAAAGCGTGTTCAGCTGCATGCATTACAAAAACGTGGACTAAGGCTATTCTCATGGGGAAGTATTGACCAAGCAACTAGAATTAGTGCAAATGTGCTGATAAAACATGTTTCGTCATTGTTTCACGTTTATTTCCTCAAAATGTTCATCCAACAATGTTGTGTGCAGTCTTGTTCAGTGTTACCGGTCTAATGGGCCTAATTATGCAAACACTGGAAATACAAGAATGGACAGAGTGTTCATGCCGAAAGAAGGTTATATAATGCTATATTTATAATGATGTACTATACACGTATATCCAAAGATTATAACTGTTGGCACATCATTGTCACTATCGCAGCTTATAAAGCCTTTTAAGCTGCATGTAATAAAAACACATTAACTAACGCTATTCTCATTGGGAAACATTGACTAAGCAACTAGAGTTAGTGCAAATGTGCGGATAAAACATGTTTTGTCAATGAATTTGCTCATTTCGTCATACTGTTATTCAAACACTGTTGTGTGCAGTCTTGTTCAGTGTTACCGGTCTAATGGGCCTAATTATGCAAACACTGAAAAAACAAGAATGGACATAGTTTTCATGCCGAAAGAGGGTTTATAATGCTATATTCAGCGTAGAAGCACGTTTAGAACATGGGCTTGCCATGGAGTACCCGTATTTCTAATGACTATAACTGTTTGCACACTATTGTCACTATTACAGCTTATAAAGCGTTTTAAGCTGCAACTATTAAAATAACCATAATTTAAGGCTATTCTCATATGGAAACATTGACTAAACTATTAGAATCAGTGCAAAAGTACTGATAAAGCATGCTTTCTCAGTGATTTTCGCTCATTTCCTTGAACTTTTCCTCCTTTAATGTTGTGTGGAGTCTTGTTCATTGTAACGTATTTCCAGTGACTATTACTGCTTGCACACTATGTTCACTATTACAGCTTGTAAAGCGTGTTAAGCTGTATGCATTACAAAAACGTGGACTAAGGCTACTCTCATGGGGAAGCATTGACCAAGCAACTAGAATTAGTGCAAATGTGCTGATAAAACATGTTTCGTCATTGTTTCACGTTAAGTTCCTCAAAATGTTCATCCAACAATGTTGTGTGCAGTCTTCTTCAGTCTTACCGGCTTAATGGGCCACGTTATGCTAACACTGAAAAAACAAGAATGGATAGAGTTTTCATGGTGAAACAAGGTTTATTATGCAACAGTTAGCGTAGAAACACGGTTAGAACATGACTTTGATTTTGAATACACGTATTTCCAATGATTATAACTGTTTGCACACTTTTGTCACTATTACAGCTTATAAAGCATATAAGCTGCATGTATTAAAAACACATAAACTAACGCTAGTCTCATCGGAGAACTTTAGTAAACTACCACAATCAGTGCAGAAGTACATGTTTGAAACATCTTTAGAACATCTTATTGCCATAGAATGAACGTATTTCAAATGATTACAGCTACTTTCACACCAATGTTAACATTACAGCTTATAACGCGTTTTAGGCTGCATGTATTAAAAACACGTAAACTAACGCTATTCTCATGGGGAAACATTGATTAAACTACTAGAATCAGTGCAAAAGCACTGATTAAACATTCTTTCTCATTGATTTTTCTCATTTCCTAGAAAGTTTCCTCTAAGAGTATTGTAAGCAGTCTTGCTCATTGTTGCCAGCCTAATGGGCCTAATTATGCAAACAATGAAAAAACAAGAATGGACACAGTTGTCATGGCGAAACAAGGATTATTTTGCTACATTCAGCGTTGAAACATGCTTACAACATGGGTGTGTCATGGAATACACGCATATCCACAGATTATAACTGTTGGCACACTATTGTCACTATCACAGCTTATAAAGCGTTTTAAGATGCATGTATTAAAAACACATTAACTAACGCTATTCTCATTGGGAAACATTGACTAAGCAACTAGAATTAGTGCAAATGTGCTGATAAAACAGGTTTTCTCAATGAATTTTCTCATGTCCTCAAGATGCTATTCAAACAATGTTGTGTGCAGTCTTGTTCAGTGTTACCGGTCTAATGGGCCTAATTATGCAAACACTGAAAAAACACGAACGGACAGAGTTTTCATGCCGAAACAAGGTTTATAACCTTATATTTAGCATAGAACACGTTTAGAACATGGTGTTGCCATAGAGTACCCGTATTTCTAATGACTATAACTGTTTGCACACTATTGTCACCATTACATCTTATAAAGCGTTTTAAGCTGCAACTATTAAAATAACCATAATTTAAGGCTATTCTCATATGGAAACATTGACTAAACTATTAGAATCAGTGCAAAAGTACTGATAAAGCATGCTTTCTAAGTGATTTTCGCTCATTTCCTCGAACTTTTCCTCCTCTAATGTTGTGTGGAGTCTTGTTCATTGTAACATATCTCCAGTGACTATGACTGTTTGCACACTATGTTCACTATTACAGCTTGTAAAGCGTTTTAAGCTGCATGCATTACAAAAACGTGGACTAAGGCTACTCTCATGGGGAAACATTGACTAAACTACTAGAATCAGTGCAAGAGCACTGATAAAACATGCTATCTCAATGACTTTGGCTCATTTCATCAACATGAGCTTCCAACAATGTTGTGTGCAATCTTGGTCAGTGATACCGGCCTAATGGGCCTAATGATGCAAACACTGAAAAAACAAGAATGGACAGAGTTTTCATGGCGAAACATGGTTTATAATGCTACATTCAGCGTTGAAACATGTTTAGAACATGGGTTTGCCATGGAATACACGTATTTCCAATTGTTATAACTGTTTGCACACTATTGTCACTATTTCAGCATATAAAGTGTTTTAAGCTGCATGTATTAAAAACACATTGATTAACGCTATTCTCATGGGGAAACATTGACTAAACTACTAGAATCAGTGCAAAAGTTCGGATACAATATGTAGTCTCAATGATTGTTACTCATGTCCTCGAAGTTTTCCTCTAACAATGTTGTGTGCAGCCTTGTTCATTGAATCCGACCTGATGGGCCTAAGTATATAAACACTGAAAAAAAGAATGGACAGAGTTGTCATAGCGAAACCATAGTTATAATGCTAAATTCAGCGTTGAAACACGTTTCAAACATGGTTTTGCCATGGAATACACCTGTTTCCAATGGTTAGAAGTGTTTGCATACTATGTTCACGTGTAGCGTTAATAAGGCCCTAGGTCAAAGGGAGTAGTTGCACCCTACCCATAGTTAGCCTGTCGGTTCTCAACATGTACTGTAATTAGCACCATTACGTATCATGCATGCTTAACAGGTAACTTGAATTGATTTAGTCAGTCTTGAAAATAAACATCAGAATTCAGACGCGTTCTGTTCTGTGTCGACTCTGCCTAAGAAAACGTTACAATTGGTGACAAAGCTACACCTGGGAATGGCCACTATTCTGCCAGAGAAGTTCGACCATGGTGATTTTCCAGCTTGGCTACGGCAGTTTGAATGCTGTGCGTCTGCAAACAAATGGACTGATGAGGACAAAGCTCTTAAATTGCCTGCTTTTTTAAGGGGCGTAGCTGCAATGCATTTTCACGCACTGTCCGATGCTGAAAAAAATTCGTATGCCCATCTTACTGAGAATCTAAAGGCTACCCTGTGCCCTGCTGTTTGCAAGGAGATGTTTTACGCCGATTTCACAGCCCGTTTGCTACACGACAAGGAGGACCCGGCAGTATATCTGCATTCATTAAGGGAACTTTTGGAAAAGGCTGACCCAACATTGAGTGCTGCTGCCAAAGAAGCCTTTCCTGGTCGTCAATTTTTGACTGGGCTTCCCGCGGCCATGCGGCTCAAGGTCTTGGAGCACAACCCGACACCCAAGCTGACTGAAATGGTGGCTTTTTGCAAGCAATTGCTAGCCATCCACCTTGTCGCTGGGGATGCGCCTTCTCCCCCGCTCTGTGCTGCCACCACCTCAGTTGACTCTACACCAAACGTTTTCACGCCTATTTCAGCTGTTCAAGAATTAGCGATGGCTGTCAAGGAGCTTCAAAGTCAACAGAAGGCTGTTGTTGCTGCCCTGTCCACAAAGTCCAGGCCAAATCGTTCATCATCCCAAGAATCCCTAGGTCTTTGTTGTTTCTTCTACAAGGAGATGGGACATATTGCCAGAAATTGCCCCTTTAGGTCTCACGGTACATCCACAAGATTTACTGGTCAACCTGCTAGTTTTCCACAAACCCCCCAAGGACGGGGACCCACAATGAAGTGCACACTATGCAGCGGACATGGTCATTCTCCCCAACAATGTGCAAATAACTGGACTGTAAATAACGTTCCATCTAGTTTTGCCAATACTTCTGAAGTAAGTGTTCCTTTAAACTATTAAGGGGTGCTCTTGTAGGCTGTAATGAGCACCCCCGTCATGCTATTGTTGGAGTTACTGCTAACAATAAGATAAGCCATAGTTTGGAAAGTTTCCTCCTCAGCCTCTTATTGAATGTTTTATTAACAATGTTAAGGTCACTGCTTTAATTGATACAGGATCAATGCTATCCACTTTAAGTCAATCTGTATTTGACAAGTTGCCAGATAAGCCCTTGGTACACAGCAGTGATTATAATTCTTGTATTTCTATCACAGGTCAGTCATTGCATTCATTGGGTGCTATTTTTGCCCGTCTTCACTTCTCGGGTAGTACTCATTCTTACCATACCCCCTTTCTTATCTGTGATAATGTTTTACCCCCACTGCAGTGTATATTGGGTTTGGATTTTCTTCTTTCACACCAGTTTAATTTAATCTTACACGATTCAAGGTATTTTCTAGAGGGCCCACACGGTAAATCCCCCATTTTGCCTGGTGCTGAAGATTCCATTCCACCCTCTCCTGCCGATGCTCTCGTGTTTGAACAATCTCTTCATAGGGGCCCTGTTCCGCTTACTCTGGTCAGTAGTATTATTATTCCAGCTAGAAGTGAAGTAGTTATAAATTGCGCATGTTCCACGCAGTTCACGTAATGCATTTGGCATGGTGGCACCTTTTGCATCCGATGTTTTTCCTTCGGGGTTATACCACGCTTATTCAGTTAGTTCTGCCAATAATCGCTCGGTTCCTGTTCGTTTGATAAATACCAATAATGAGGTATGTGAGCTGCACAAAAGTCAGGGTGTTGCCGATTTTTGCCCAATTAATTCTGCGATGCCCCCTGATTTGCCAGCAACGAACAGACAAGCTTTAGTGGGTGGTACGCTCAATGTCTCCAATGAGGTATCTAATGAATTATCTTCGGCGTTAAGTTCAACCTTGTCCCCGTGTGAAAGGAATACCTTTCTAACTACATTGCTCTGCTACGCTGATGTTTTTGAGCACAGTTTGGGTCATACCACTGCAGTCAGGCATAAAATTAATACAGGCGACTCCCCCCCTATACACCAACGCCCTCGTCGTCTTCCTTATGCATACCGCAAAGAAACTGACGATCAAATTCGGGACATGCTAGATCAAGGGGTTATTCAACCAAGTATCAGCCCCTGGGCTTCCCCTATTGTTCTTGTTCGAAAGAAGGATGGTAAATATCGCCTTTGCGTCGACTATAGAAAGTTAAATTCGGTGACTAAGAGGGATGCTCGACCCTTACCAAGGGTGCATGACTTGCTTGATGCATTGCAAGGTTATGATTTGTTTATCACACTAGACTTGCGTTAAGGATATTGGCAACTCAGTGTTAGTCCCGAAGATAGAGAGAAAACTGCCTTTGTTACACCTATTGGTAGTTGGGAATTTTGCGCGTCCTTTTTGGGTTATCTGGGGCCCCTGCGTCATTTGATTGTGCAATGCAAATTATTATGTCGGTCCTCAATTACGATAGTTGCCTTTGTTATTTTGATGATATTATCATCCCATTTAAAGGAATCCAAGAACATAGTGAACGTCTTGAGAAGGTTTTGACACGTCTACGCCAGCACAACTTAAGAGTTAAAGCCTCTAAATGCTGCTTCGCAGCACCCAAGGTATTGTATCTAGGGCACACAGTTTCCGCTAAAGGTATTCGTACAGACCCCGCTAAAATCAAAGCTGTTTCTGAATTGTCAGAGCCTTCAAGTTTAGAGCAAGTTCGGTAATTTTTGGGTCTTTCTGGTTATTAGCGAAAGTTCATTCCAAATTTTGCCACTGTCGCTGCCCCCTTGACAGATCTAATAAAAAAGGAATCTAAATTTGTTTGGGCTGCACCTCAACAAAATGCTTTTTGTCATACCCTCAACTCCACAAGGAATTTGTGTTGCAGACAGATGCTTCAGATTGTGGACTGGGTGCTGTCCTTGCACAGAAGGACTCTCAGGGTAATGAGCATGTGGTAGCCTATGCTAGTAGGACTCTTAGTGATCGGGAGAAGCATTATTCTGCCATGGAAAAAGGAGCTGTAGCAATTGTTTTTGCCATCCAAAATTGTCGAGTCTACCTTCTAGGCAAACCTTTTCAATTGATAACTGACAATAGAGCCCTTACTTGGCTTCATTCCTTAGAGCTTAAAGGTAGAATTGCACGTTGGATTATGGACTTCCAAGAGTTTTCTTTTACTGTCCAGCATAGAGCAGGAAAGGATAATGCCAATGCTGATGCCTCATCTAGGCTTTGCCTCTCGTCATCAATTAATCCTCCGAGCCCCACCCCTTCGAAAGATAATGCTGTCTGCTTTGTGCAGCTAACCCCAGTAATTAATCTTCAGGAAGAACAACAGAAAGATAGCTCTCCTCAGCTAGTTTGCCAATTTAAGTCTAATGGAATGCCAAAGCCTCCCTATTTTGCATGGAAATTTGATTCTCAATTACGATCCTATTGGAATTGTTTTGATGAAGTGCACCTTACTGATGGCCTCCTTGTGCGGTATACATCTGTTTCCAAAGGTCCCCCAAAGCGAGTAATTTTAGTTCCACAGCATTTGGTTAGTCAGTTATTGGAGAGTGTGCACTCAGGACCATCAGGAGGGCATATGGGGATTACCAGGAAATTGGGTAGGGTGAAAGAACGTTTTTATTGGCCACATATGAAATCATCTGTTCAGTCCTATATAGGTTCATGCAAAGAATGTATTGAAAGTAAGACCTCTTGTGCTAGAAAACAAGCCCCACTTCAGCCAATGGTAATTAGTGAACCTTTTACTTTTTGGGCCATGGACTACATGGGGCCTCTCCCTGAAACAGCCAGGGGAAATAAGCACATACTTGTAGTTGGTGATCACTTTACAAAATGGTGTGAAGCATTCCCAACGCAAGATCAGAAAGCACAGACTGTTGCCAATATTCTAGTATCGAGGTTATTCTCTCGCTTCGGACCCCCAAAAATTCTTCATTCTGACCAGGGCACCAAATTCGAAAGCAATTTGATCAAAAGTATATGTGACCTCATGGGTATTCAGAAAACCAGAACTACAGCATATCACCCCCAAGGGGATGGGCAGATTGAGCGACAAAATAGGACACTGCAAGAGATCTTGTCAACCTTTGTTTCTGAGCATCCTGATACTTGGGACCTTCATATTGATCAAGCTGTTTTTGCATATAATACTAGCCGTCATGAATCAACAGGATTCTCCCCGTACGAGCTTGTGTTTGGTAGAGTAGCTCGTATGCCAGTAGAAATAGATCTGGGTGTGCCCCTAAGTCCCAGGAAGACAAAGAACTGGTTGTGCACCACAATAATTTGAAAGTCTCTGCCATGCCCAACTTAATAGGGACTGTAGTCTGTCCAACCCCAGAAAGCCAAGAAATATCTGTAGTAGAACAGGAAGCCACAGGCGGAGACGACATTAGAGTTGAGCGTGCACAAAATGTAAGACCCCGGAATCTTCGTCAAGTAGTGAACCCTCCTATTCGATATCGTGATATTGCAACACATTATTAGTCCTATCACTTTAAGGGGAGGGAAGGTGTAGCGTTAATAAGGCCCTAGGTCAACGGGATTAGTTGCACCCTATGCCATAGTTAGCCTGTCGGTTCTCAACATGTACTGTAATTAGCAGCATTTCGCATCCTGCATACTTAAGAGGTAACTTGAATTGATTTAGTCAGTCTTGAAAATAAACATCAGAATTCAGACGTGTCCTGTTCTGTGTCGACTCTGCCTAAGAAACCGTTACACACTATTACAGCATATAAAGCGCTTTAAGCTGCATGTATTAAAACGACGTAAACTAACGCTATGCTGATGGGGAAACATTGACTAAACTACTAGAATCAGTGAAAAAGTGCGGACACAACATGTTGTCTCATGGATTGTCACTCATGTCCTCGAAAGTTTCCTCCAACAATGTTGTGTGCATCCTTTGTTCATTTTTACCGGCCTAATGGGCCTACGTATGCAAACACTGATAATATAAGAATGGACAGAGCTTCCATGGCGAAACAATATTTATAATGCTAAATTCAGCGGTGAATCACGTTTAGAACATCGTTTTTCCATGGAATACACTTATTTCCAATGATTATAACTGTTTGCACACTATTGTCACTATTATAGCTTAGAAAGCGTTTTAAGCTGCATGTATTAAAAATACATAATTTAAGGCTATTCTCATATGGAAACATTGACTAAACTACCAGAATGAGTGCACAAGTACTGATAAGACATGGTTTGTCAATGATTTTTGCTCATTTCCTCGAAATTTTCCTACAACAATGTTGTGTGCAGACTTGTTCATTGTAACCAGCCTAATGGGCTTAAGTATGCAAATACTGAAAAAACAAGAATGGACAGAGGTTTCATAGCGAAACAAGGTTTACAATGCAAGATTCAGCGTAGACACACGTTTAGAACATGGTGTTGCTATAGAATACACGTATTTCCAGTGATAATAACCGTTTCCACACTATTCGCACAATCACAGCTTATACAGCGGTTTAAGCTACATGAATTAAAACACGTAAACTAACGCTATTCTCATGGGGAAACATTGACTAAACTAATAAAATCACTGCAAAAGTAGGGATAAAACATGTTTTCTCAATGAATTTCATTCATTTCCTCGAAATTTTCCTACAACGTGTTCTTCATTGTAACCGGTCTAATGGACATAATTGTGCATGAATGGAAGAGTTTTCATGGCGTAAAATTGTTTATAATGCTAAATTCAGCGTAGAAACACGTTTAGAACACGGTGTTCCCGTAGCATACACGTATTTCCAATGATTTTAACTGTTTGCACACTATTGTCACTATTACAGCTTATAAAGTGCTTTAAGCTGCATGCATTAAAAAGACGTAAATTAACGCTATTCTCATGGGGAAACATTGACTAAACTACTACCGTGTTTCCCCGATAACAAGACCTACCCGCACATTAAGACCTAACGTGATTTTTAAGGATGATTTTAATGTAAGCCCTACCCTTAAAATAAGCCCTAGTCGATAGCGGCAGAAAGACGAAAGAGTCAAACATTCTATTGTTATATTTATATGGGCTTAAGTATGCAAACACTGAAAAAACAAGAATGGACAGAGTTTTCATGGCGATACAATGTTTATAATGCTACATTCAGCGTAGAAACACGTTTAGAACATGATTTTGCCATGGCATACACATATTTCCAATGATTATAACTGTTTGCACACTAGTGTTACAATTACAGCTTATAAAGTGCTTTAAGCTGAATGTATTAAAAAGACGTAAATTAACGCTATTCTCATGGGGAAACATTGACTAAACTACTACCGTGTTTCCCCGATAATAAGACCTACCCGCACATTAAGACCTAGCGTGATTTTTAAGGATGATTTTAATGTAAGCCCTACCCTTAAAATAAGCCCTAGTCGATAGCGGCAGAAAGACGAAAGAGTCAAACATTCTATTGTTATATTTATATGGGCTTAAGTATGCAAACACTGAAAAAACAAGAATGGACAGAGTTTTCATGGCGATACAATATTTATAATGCTAAATTCAGCGTAGAAACACGTTTAGAACATGATTTTGCCATAGCATACACATATTTCCAATGATTATAACTGTTTGCACACTAGTGTTACAATTACAGCTTATAAAGTGCTTTAAGCTGCATGTACTAAAAAGACGTAAATTAACGCTATTCTCATGGGGAAACATTGACTAAACTACTACCGTGTTTCCCCGATAATAAGACCTACCCGCAAATTAAGACCTAACGTGATTTTTAAGGATGATTTTAATGTAAGCCCTACCCTTAAAATAAGCCCTAGTCGATAGCGGCAGAAAGACGAAAGAGTCAAACATTCTATTGTTATATTTATTCAAACTGCTCTAATGAGTTAATGAGTTTCTGAATAAAAAAGATGTTAATGGCAAGTAAATGTAGATCTTTTTTCGTAATTTCTGTTTATTTAAAATCTCGTAATTTTTACTTTGTAACTTCATTTGTTGATATATCAAAATAATACATCCCCCGAAAATAAGCCCTAGTGCAAAATTTTGGAGTAAAAATTAATATAAGCCCTGTCTTATTATCGGGGAAACACGGTAGAATCAGTGCAAAAGTACGGATAACATATGTGTTCTCAATGAAGTTCAATCAATTCTTCGAAGTATTCCTCCAACAATGGTTTTACCATTGTATCCGGCCTAATGGGCCCAAGTATGCAAACACTGTAAAAACAAGAATGGACAGAATTTTCATGTCGAAACAATGGTTATAATGCTAAATTCAGCGTTGAATCACGTTTAGAACACCGTTTTGCCATAGAATACACATATTTCCAATGATTACAACTGTTTGCACACTATTGTCACTATTGCAGCTTTTAAACGTTTTAAATTTCCTCGAAATTACTAAGAGAATGCTTCTACTTGAAGCTGGAGTTCACAACCCTTTAATGAGTCATTGTTATATGGGTTTTTGTGTTTGTAGGTGTGAAGGTGCATTGAAGAGGATTGTTCAAACCAGATCTATGAAGAACTGTAATACGGATGCTTTCCTTGCTGATGTCGCTGGCATTTGGTGGGAGCAAGGTTTGAAAGACACTGTTGATGTTGATATTCTTGTAACTCAATTGTCACCTCATTTTCCTCTACTATTGATACGCATGCTCCTATTTATTCAATTTGAGTTCTGAGGTACTGCCCTCAAATTCAAAGCTCCATTAAAAGCTCAGTAGCCAAAATACGAAAAAAGAGATTCTGTTAAAACCAAGTTGGAATTTCTTATGAGCTCCTATAGGCATATTAGCAACAAATTAAAAACGCTGAACTCTCAACTTAAAACATGCTTCTCTGAAAGAATATCTCAAGCTAGAGGCACCAGGAAGGAGTCTTCAAGAACAATTAACAAGGCTAATAGCAAGTGATCGAGATTGACAAAGACTCTGGATTCAAGGAATCTGGTATTAGAACTATTAATAAGCAGGTAGTAGCGAATACCATGAATTCCACCATCTATTTAGTTGGTAAGGACCTAGCAAGCAAGATAGAATCTGTGCCAAATCCAATGGTCACAGGGAAATAGAATCTGAATCCATCAAAAAAAGCAATTTTAAAGTGATAGGGCTACAAGTCATCAGAAAGACAATTGTTAAAATCAAAACATCAAATAGCTTTGGAAGTAATGCAAAATCTAGTTATATCTTAAGGTTTGTAATTGCTTTCATTGAAAGGTCACTAGCTTTCATTTTTGACAATTCTATCGAAACTAGCCATTTTCCAGACTGTTGAAAATGCTCGCATTAGGCCTATTCCAAAGGTGGAGATATGACTGAAAAGATTAAAGTTCCGCCTAATCTTAATTCTCCCTGTAATTTCAAGGTTATTTTTGAACATTTGTTTAACCAGTTATACCTGTATTGGTTGAAAATAATTTGATACATCCTGGTCAATCAGGATTTTCGAACCAAAATTCTACATTGACATATCTACTTAAAATTTGATGATGCCCGGTATTGTAGACTTCTGACTCTATCTGTCAATGTCAGAAGGGCTGATAATCAGCACCATACCTGTCACTATCTGGCAGTGTTAGGTCAAATGGGTAAGGCCACTGAAGGGTGTGGTCGTTAAAAGTGCATGTCCTGATGCCCAAAAGGAAGAAAGCTGGCCCTTAACACTGATCTGCTGTCAGCACGCCCGTTAGGGATATTCGTAAGCTGAAGCAATGAAAAATACCATCAGCCAAAGTTAGAACCATTCAGATTGGGAAGAACATGGATGCACAATTATTCTCCCTCTCTTGGCACTAGTAGGAAGAAGTACCTGCTGATTGTCATCTTTGGAGGGAAGCAAAACAGGGTGACACCAAGGAAGGGGCATTTCGGTAAAGTAGGAGTAGCACCAAGGGGTAATGGTACAGACCTTGTCAAGGAGGACTAGCTACGGGGCTGCTTCAGGATGCTGGAATAATTCCCTTTAGTCATAAGTCAACAATACAAAGATGGTTAATCCTTAGTTTTAAGTTTGGAACAAATTAGTCATTATTCAAATTTATGACTAGCCTGTTAGAAAGCTAGTCATCTATCTTTCTACATCCCCTAAGATGTCAATCAAGTCCAGGGACGCCGGAGCACGAGGGTGAAGAGGGGCAGCGCGCTTCGAAGGACGAAGGCAAGGGAGGCAAAATTTCCCTTCTTATGCTGTCTACTAATATTATTTTTTTACATGTTTTCTTATATTGATCCTTCGATTAGGCTCGACCTCCTTCTATTCTCAGGAATTCATGACATGTCACAAAATGCAACATCAATTGGGATCGTATGCTTGAATAGTAACCTTCAAGATTAAATTCTGACGTCATAATCAAGATAAATATCCATCTCCAAACTTCTGCCTCTCCTGCCCTTCTGTTGCTCTGGCGTCGCTGGTCAAGTCAAAACCACTGAGTTGCAAGAAAGTCAACCTCATCTAATGTCCAAGGGGTACGAGTGATTTATGGCATAATAACAATAGAATTGCTGAAATAAAGGCTTGATAATCTATTTTTGCAGAAGGGAGTGAAATATCTTAGCAATATTTGTATTCCATTTAACCAGATTCTGAAGTAGCAAACTATAGAAATACTTCATATAAACAATTCCTTTTCTATAAGAATACCTAATTTTTTCGCTGAGTCTCGATGTCTTTTAATTTTTTCATTTTTGAGCCTTAGATTATTCTTCAATAAGTCGTAATTATTAACGGTGTAATTACGACTGCAAATCAAAGGATTAAATTCAAATCTTTGTTGATGTCTTAATTCATCATAAAACAAAATATAAAAGGGAGCAGAGCAACAACCATGGTATTGATAGTGAAGAAGTTAATTTACAAGCAGTGCTATTGCTCAAATACACAAACAGTCTTCATGAATCTTGAACCGTCATTATTCTTCAGCCACTTTTAATTTCCAGAGATTCTACGCCTGATTCTTATAAACTCCATTCTCTTACAAAAATGTTATGGATACCAGAGGCGTAGGATGCGGGGTCAGGGGTTGCAGGCCCTCAGATTGGGCAGAAATCCGTTTCACTCGTGCAAATGTTCTGAAAAACAATAGATAATTAGGGCCCAAAGTATACAGAAAGTTTACAGCCCCCAAAATTTGATGTCCTCCTACGCCCATGGTGGTGACACACTATTTAGTACTATTCTATCTATTATAAGAATACATAATTTCTTGCTGAACTTTGATATTCTCAATTCTCTTAAGTTTTGAGCTTTAAATTATTTTTAAATAATTCTTAAATGCCAAAGACCTAACTTCGAGTTAAAAACACCCATATTAAGTCCTTATTGATGTCTTACTTTATTGTGAAGCAAAATAGAATGGAACAGATTAACATATGTTGCATTGATGGTGCCAAGTTTAATCTAAAAGCAACAGTTTAAATTGAGTACACAGAAAATCTTAGTCTTCATGAAACTTTAGCCTTGCATTGCACTCTTTTTACTAGGAATATAAAGTCTAGAAGAATCCTGAGGCTCAAGATCACTGAAAAACATGAATAAGAATTTTGCGAGGCTCAAGCTTCATGAAGACATGATCATCTTTATTAGCATTAAGACAAAGATTAGAATAGATTCCTGAAATTTTAGGCGGAGGTATATATTTGGTACTTAAGAATAATAAAATATTAATTCTATTCTTAAGAGTGTATATTTCTATACTATTCTTAATTTTCAGAAGTGCTGAGCCTCGTGCTAGGCAATCAAAAATTTTATGTTACTCAAGGATAGGCAGGGTATAATATTGTAATTTGAAATCATGAATTCCTCTAAGAAGTTGGCAACGTAAAGGTGTTCACTCTTGATGCAGGTCATCTATCACTTGAGTGCACGTACAACTCTTGATCACTCGAACAAATATGGCAAAGAACTATCTATAAAATACATTTTGGACTTCCTGACCTTTCTCTGGTTGAGGAAATAGCTATATTCTGTGTGTTCTGCTTTGTCTCCAACTGACCTTGTAAGTGACCTTTCCAAATCTTTTCAAGAACAGCTGTATTTGTTTTCATTTCAGTACAGGTTTTTGGTTTTTGACACTTCAAACTCTGATCATTGATTATAGTCCAATCTTATGAATGAAGGAATTGGGCGGTATTATTAAGACAGACGAAAATTTACAACATTGAAATACAGTTTCAGATCTCTTTATAGTGAAAGAAATGTTGAGTTGATGATTCTATCAGAATGATAACACTGACTTACTTTCACGCGACCATTTTTTCGCACACACGTTCAGGATTTCACAAAAAGCCCGGCACCCCCCCGAAGAGCAAAGTTTAGTCCAAAATTCAACTCGTGAAGTAAATCCTAACCATTGATCAATCACTTCAAGGCCAGAAGCCATACTGAAATTCTCGGGCGTCCAGCATGACTCGTTCCCTAGAGATAGTCCCAGTGGCGTAGAAGAAGAGGAGCGTGGGATAGGGAACGCAGCCCGTTAGCTCTCACTCGACGGGTACGCAGTCCCAATACGCTTCGTAAATGTATTCATAGTAAAATTCTATTGCACATGGAATATTTCTTTTGAAGATAAAATGATCTAGTAATTATTTACGAGAAGCGGATAGCTTATGAGATTTAGAGGATTAACAATACCTTCTTGCTGGCCATTTTTGAGCTTTTTTATAACTAAGTGGACCAAGTTCTTAGTTTAATATCAAATGAGTGTAAGAACTCCCTTCTAAACGATCCATTTACTTCTACACCGCTAGGTACATTCTTTCTTCATAATAACAAGTAAAATTGAAGTTCAAGCTAGCTGTTCTAAATTTTTCCTAAATTTTAAGGCTGTTCATAATTTGTTCTTTAATTAATAGCGTGAAGGTCATTTAGAGATACATAGAAAGACATCATTAAATGCCTTGATTGATTGAGAGCCAGATGTTACAACCAAAATCATCTCTCTTGCATAGTAATCCATTTTATTGAAAAAGGTTTATAAGCAATTATTTATGTATAGAAAATGTTGACACAGTATCTAATTTTGCTAGAAGCAACTAACTGTGGATATCAAAGTAAATTGTCAAGGCTGCCAATTCTCCAAAGGTTAAGGAAAGGACCTTTCATGTCCTTTCATTTTTCAAAATTACATTTCACAACAAGGCTTCAGAATCAGCATTGTTCTTGATTTTCGACCAAATTTCAGGCTCGTGTCCTTTTAACAATGTTCTTACAAAACCCAAATGTTGAAAAAGGATCCCTTATAAGACACCTTTTGTAAAACTTAACCTTACTGATGGAATGGAGGATAAGCTACAACTTGACAAAGTATTCTGAGCAACCTAAAACTGCAGGTAGAACTGACAATTATTAAAGTGCTTATGCATCGAAAATTTCGAATATACATTTTTAGCTAACATCGAAGCTTCAGTCTCTCCAATGCATGAAGATCATATTATTTTTGTTCTTACTGACGAGAAAGGTGTAGGAATTAGCGCTTGTTTTGAGGCAATAGATGCGAATTTTGATAGCCATTGCGTGATATCATAACGAGGATCAAACCGAGTGCATTCTTTAGGCCTATATCAGTTGACGAACAGAGCGTAAGAAAGCTTCTTATCTTGGCACACTACAGCTCGTTAAAATGGCAAACAGTGAAAGTGAATCGTCATTTCATGATGAAGCTACTAATTATCAATTAGAACGTGATGGCAATTATAACCGTGTGCTTGCACAGTCAAGCATAGTTGCAAGCCACAGAGCCCCACTAGCTGACGATTCGGATGCCCAAGATAAAGAAAATGTTTAGGCCAATGACCCCGATGGACTGCTACCACATACTCTTGAGGCTAGATTTGAGATGCAAATCCAACTGCAGGAATGGTGAGTACCAGTATCTATTACGTACTGCAGTTCATAGCTTGTCAAATTTTGTAAACAGTCACTTAGGGCCAAGAAGCAAAAGCGTTAAAGCTGTACAATGTGTAGGGTAATGGCTTCTGCGTTGGAGGAAGTAGAGTTTGCATTGTTAGAGTCTTCTAATTTATTCTTTGATCTTCTGAGCCAACCGACCTTTTTCTGAGAGAATACAGTTTTCTTTTCCAAAACTGGACATCTGGTACAAACAGTAGTAGGGCTTGCCACAGGACTAGGGCTTGCTAACATTTCTTCCTCCTCCATTGTGTCCTTCATTTTTGAATATGTATCACCGATAGTCTATGAAAGGAATTGAAATACATTGTTATGGCATTATAATTTTCCTTACCTAGTAGGCCATTTCCAATCAACCAGCTCAACAGACCTCCCTGTCCCGTTTTCCTCAGCGTTGTTAATTGCTACTTCTTGACCAGGGTCTAAAGCCTGGTTCACATATAGCCGTAACATGCCGACGACTGCGGCCGGCATTGCTACTACGGTATGCCGCAGGCAGTTTATTCCTTATGTGAACACTCTGACCCCGGCAGCCGGCGGCAGCCTGCGGTACCGTGAAGAAAGTTGATACGGTACCGCCGGCAAGGCAGAAATCTTATGTGACATCGTGCCTGTGACATCTATTGTATGCAGACCGTCATGTGACGATGGTTGACCAATAAATGCATAACAATTTAACGTCATCTTTCGTGTGTTCCTAAAATTTAAATTGGCTGTAGCAGCTGCTAGGCAAGAATAAGTTGAAATAAAAAGCCATGTTGACACGAAGCATTGATGAGATGCATCCAGTACTACCCTGTAAGTTACGATAGACAATCATGTCGTATGCTTTGCTGAAATATTGGAGAACCTACATATTTTTCTTTATTTCAACTTTTATGAGGTTAATTTTACAAATGCGTGGTAGGTCAAAATAAATCCAAAGTGAGTTGCTAACAAAAGTTGCCTGTTAGAGCTGACGCCATATTTCTGTAGTGCTTCGGCTTCCCGCGAGAAAACAACAGAATGCAACAACAACAAAGATTCAATAATGAGTTCTTGACTACCGGCATGGTTACCGGCAAAAGAATGTATTTGTGAACATATCGCCTGAGGCAGCCTGCGGCACATGTACCTGCTACAGTTGCCGGCAATTACGGCTAGATGTGAACCAGGCTTAAAAACAAACACAGATAAATCTCACTTGTCTTTTAGCTCTATCTGTCAGTGACTGATCAATGGCATCTGCTGTGTCTGCCAACGATAAATCAATGGTAGGGACTGCATCTGGCTTTAGCTTCCTTTTGATTCCAAGTTTGACAGCGATTTCCTGATTCTTCGTAAAACAGCTCTCATCGAAATGGCCTGAGCAAAGAAAAGACGAGTCGCTGAATGCTCCACTATGGCCTATGTCTTCGCACAAACCTGACCCAAGCTTGGTGTCTTTTCCTGTCTTTTTCCTTGAGTGGAAAGGTATAAACGAATTTCCACTCTGTATGGTGACTATCTGTGCAGCTTATTCGGTTCGGGAGACCAGCCACACAGTACCGTCCTCCATGACGTTTGCTGGACTTGCTAGTATAATCCATGCTAACAAGAGATCAATCAAGAGTCATGCGCAGTAGAAAAAAATCGCTCTTGAAATGCCAAAATAGCGAAGTTTGATGGCTCATAACTTTCTTTCCATATGAGTTATGATACTTTAGTTTGTAGCATGATGATAACAGCACAAAGTTGCATTAGAAAATGCAAAAAGTTAAATTTCGAAATTTTGGATGCATAAGCACTTTAAGTTAAGCTTAGAAAAAGTGATTGAAACCATTTCATCCCATTAAACCATTATTGAATTGTACGAACACAATTCGATGCCAGTAAGTCAACATTGAGTGAGTGGTTAACAGCTAAGCATTCCAAACTTTTGCAAAAACTTCAGTTAACGTTGAGCTATCAGGTAACTTCAGTCTATCTCATAATATTTCGTCCCGAGATATTAGATGTTTTTGAAAAATTCTATTAAAAATTCTATTGAAGAGTTCAATAGAGAAAATGCTTAAAAGCACTCCTCTCTTCAAAGCTCCTCACCAATATAAGTTCCATAAAGTCTTGGAAAATTTAATACAGTATGGGCACAGTGGGCTCATTTGGCTAGGCCGGAGAACTTAGGAGCCCACATGCAGGTCGATAAGCTAGAACTTTCTCAACTTTAAAAGCTAGATATTCTAGGTTTTTAAGTGGCGCTGAGAAGTCTCCTGGTAATCCTTGGATAACAAATTTTAGCACTATATGAGTAGGGTCGGCAAATTTTCCAACAGAGTCGAAGGCAACATGTTTTTCTTATAAAAAGCCTAGTACTAAAAGTTCCTTAATTTTTGGGCACGTTTTAGTTTTAGATGTTTCTTAAATGTTTCTTAATTTAGCGAATTAAATTGCTATAAAAGCGTACGCAGAACGTGAATATAGCGAACTGTTTGTCCTATAACAACTAAATAATGTCAGTTACATTCTAAAGCTATTTCACTCAATTTCACATTGTTTTTATCCAGCTTTACTTTGAACCAGGTAACGATTTTGAGGCTAATCGCATCCACCGTCATAACTTTACATGTCCAGAGTGCGTTCCATTTTGAAACGGTGCAAGACGCTGCAGTTATGAACATGTCATCACAAATGCATCAATTGTTTGCTACATTGGTGGAATTTCAAACACCACAGACATTAGAACTCTTTTTGAAGAATTTAATGAAGCCATGTGTGAAGCTTACATTAGATATCACCAATTCAGTGACCCTGACATTGCTTTGCAAGAGAGACACATTTCTGTCAGTGAAACATTAACATGTTGTTTTCAATATGGATAAACGATGTTTACACAAAATTATTTTTCATTTGAGATCAATAATAGCAGCTTGCAGGTTGACTGGAAAGCAAATTTCCGAAAGATACCTTTCAGCTTGCTTTCCATAATAATAAAGCCTCTTTTCCATATAATCGTAGCAATCCATAACATGTCCCCGATCAATTTCTACTGAATATTCCTATATGATCTTAGCAGTATAGGATCTGGTCTTCTTCGGCTGTCATTCTCCAATATGAGCTATGCAAAAACAGGCTCGTGTAATGCATTGTGGAATTGATTTGAAACGTCCCGTTGCTTTTCTATCATATTAGACGTGCCTGATTACAGAAATCATGTTTCAATCAGGCCTGTAGACAGCTGAACTGGAAAGGGGATGCAAAGATTTAAAAGTACATAGAAAAGATGGTATACTTTTCTATTTATGAATGTCTTGCTTAGTAGCATTTAAGTAAATACAGGGATCCTGGGAGCTTGCCCTCAAACGTTTCTGTGAGGTAACGCCTGTCAGAACGTCGGAAAACGCCCTGTTGCAGAGTAGAATTTAGGTGTCTTCATTAGTCGTTTTGATGCTTTGCAGGAGAAACTGATTCTAAACATGGTTTTGTTGAATTTTAAAGACTTAAAGCTAAAAGGAAAGGTTGGATGCTGATGCTGAAGCAAAGCAATTTCATGGCAGTATACCGAGGAAAGGACTATTAGTATGCCCTAGATATTTGGCATCTGCTACATGGAATGCACTAGAGGCAAAAGTTCCTTCTCACCTGACAAGGTCAATATCTACACGTCAGACACTTCTTTCCATAAGAAATGCAAGGTTGAAGATATAAAAGTTTTGTGTATTAAAGTTATAGAACTGTTTGCAGATCAACTTGTGCATTCTCGATACAACATGTATTTTTCTGTTCCAATTTTGTTTGGATTTATGATAAAGTAAAGCATCAGCAAAAATTTCAATCTGTTCCATTCACTTTCAGATGAAGCTATACCTTCAAAACTTGAAGATAACTTAAGTATAATCTAAAGAACAAAGTCAGAAAATTTAAGCATATTGAGGCAAAGCGAAAAGTATTCTTATAAAAAAATCTGCATCTTCGCAATGGGCAACCGGGTCTAAGAAATGAAGCGCTAGCGTCTTACTCTCTGACTAAGTTGCAAATTAAAATCCTTGTAACACTGGTGCCAAGATGGATAAAAAATGACTTGTTGGTTGCACTCAGATAATCATTGATACTACACGATTAACTGAGTAACATGACGCTACAAGAGTAACTTATCTATACATCTTTTTTGGCATATTAGCCTAAACCCATATTTGCTACACTCTAGAAGTGCAATGCATTCAAGCTGTCATGGAACTCTCAGAAAGTGTTATTCTGTATCATGCTAGTAACTAGTTGCTATGTAGGCAAGCACAATACGCCTAAACAATTGTCTTTGTGCTATGCGCTTTTAGTAACACCTAGAACAATAGGCATTAAAT
>OLMO02000003.1:6701482-6727697 GCA_900291935.2 Cassiopea xamachana | reverse complement strand
ATATATTGGTTAGCGGTGCAACGGCCCAAGAACACCTCGAAAATTTGAAAGGACTGTTAAAACGGCTAAATAGCAAAGGACTCCGCAATGTACAACTTTGCTTAAAAATTTAAGGAATATATTCCAATCTTTTTTGATGTTTTACTACATCATAAAACTAAGCAAGAATTTATATTTTGTATTAGTAATGCAAAAGTACATATGAAAGTAATATCATAACTGTGATACAAATATTCCTGTCTTGATGAAGCTTCGCCTTACTCTTAAATTATCCCTAAGTTTCAGAGATTTTGAGCCTCAATATTCTTATAAACTTTATACTTATAAAGATGAGTGTACATTTTTAAGTTTTAATGATTCTTATTGCATTCTATAAGCATCTGATGATAGATAAAGTATCCGAAAAATGCATTGCAAAATGAGAATCTAGATGTATCTCTTCGAATTATCTCGAACTTCAATTTATTGAAAAACTTTGATAAAAAAGAGAGTGTAGAAAAACATTGAGATGAATCCATCATTTAATGGGCAAATAAACTGTGTCAAACAATAAAGATATTGTTACTCAAGGATAGGCTAGGCATAATATTGTGAATTTGAGATAAAAACTGTTTCTATAACCCTGGCAAGGCAAAGTTCTTTTCTATTGAAGCGAGCGATCATACGAATGCGTGTACAAAATGATATAACGCAATCCCTTTATCACTCGGACAAATATGGCAAAGAACTATCTATAAAATACATTTTGGACTTCCTGACTTTTCTCTGGTTGAGGAAATAGCTATATTCTGTGTGTTCTGCTGTGGCTCCAACTGACCTTGTAAGTGACCTTTCCAAATCTTTTCAATAATAACTGTAATTGTTTTCATTTCAGCACAGGCTTTTGATGTTTGACACTTCAAACTCTGATCATTGATTATGTTCCTATCTTATGAATGAAGGAATTGGGCGGTATTATTATGACACACGAAAAGATACAACATTGAAATACAGTTTCACATCTTTTTGCATCAAATGATTAAATGCTAACTATTGAGCAATTACTTCAAGATCAGAAGTCAAATTGAAATTCTGGTCTTTCTTGTATGACTCTTTCCTCGATTCAGGAGATATTGAAAGCAGTATAACCACGTCCCCCTCTATTTGATATTTTCTTTTATCAACTTTGCCTTACTTTATTGTAATTGAGAAAGACGGAATGGAGGATGGACTAAAATCCGATGGCTGTTTCTGGCTATCTCCGAGTGCTTTCTCCAGTGAACAAAGTATTTTGAGCGACCTAAAACTACAGGCAAAATTAGCATTCTTAGCAGGACAGAATTCTAAACTTGAGCTTAGCAAAAAGTTATTGACCACCTTTCACCCCCATTAAACCACTATACGCTACCTAACCGGAAATCGCTTCTGATTGGTCACCTGCTCTGGCCCATAGCGACGTGGTAGCAACCGATCAGAACTGATTGTTTACTTACGACAGTTCACTGTAATCGAAGAAAGAAACACTTTTTAACCTGAAGATTCTCGCGTTTAGCCGTAAATTTCCTTCATTTCTCGTACTAACTTTAATAATTTATGTTTATCGCTTGGTTAATCGAAAGTTTTGGTAAGATTGTTCGTAAATTGGTTTGTTTCGAGAGGGGCCTATATCCCATTTCGAGTACACAGTTAAGGGAAAAGAATGGACACTGAAGTCATTACGTTAGCCGGAATATTAGATTATTTTAAGGATGATATCAGGGGCGGATCCAGAGGGGTGCGAAGGGTGCTTGAGCACCCGTCAAATCTTAATACGTTTACTGCTAAAAATGAAAGCTGCTCTGAAGCTGTGCTAAAAATAATCAAACTTTTATTGCTAATAATGACAACCGCTCTGAAGCTGTGCTGAAACAGAGCCTCACACGTGACAGATCGAAAATATACTTCCTCCCCGGACAATAAAGAAGCTTTCTCCGTGTTTTTCTTTCAGTTTCATTTCCATTTGCTGAGCTTTTCTCCTCTTGGACAACATTGAACTTATCTCATGGCTTGCACCCCCGAACTTATCTCCTATTGGCTTGCACACTTTGAGCTTATCTCCTATTGGCTTGCACCCCTCAAAGTTATCTCCTATTGGCCTGCACCCCTCAAGTTTGAATTTAGTGGTTGCTCCCGCCGAATTCTGCTCCCCTCAAAACGATTTTTGATTGGCCAGCTCCTTTTTTTCGATTGGTTCGCACCATAACATGTGACTTCAATGATTTCGCAATCGAAAGAGCGAGGAAATTTGTCGTGTTGCAATGGAGGAAGACTGTCGCTCAAAGCTCTTGAGGCAGCTCAGAGATTTCTTTGTAAGCCCTCATTCTATGAAATTGAAGAACGAAAAATTGAAAACAGTAAAAGAAGAATGTATCAATAGGATTCAGTCCTTGTTCAGATGCAAGCAGACAGCAAATTTTACTGATATTGCCGGTCTAGGCCTGTCTGTTGACAACGTTGCATTACTTCAGTTGCCCGGAAGTGAAAGATACAGAGCTGGAAACTTGAAGCCTATCAGGTAATTCTGCTTTGTTCAAATAAAATTCATAATTTCGTTTAGAATTCAAGTTCCTT
This sequence comes from Cassiopea xamachana, assembly GCA_900291935.2. Lineage (NCBI taxonomy): Eukaryota > Metazoa > Cnidaria > Scyphozoa > Rhizostomeae > Cassiopeidae > Cassiopea > Cassiopea xamachana. Next base: position 6,725,108 of record OLMO02000003.1, on the reverse strand, counting down.
GAAGAGAAATTTAATTCAAAATTTTTAATATATTTGTGTCAAAAGTAATTCGTAAGTAAAATGCATGTGGTGGGATTTTGCATAATGTGCAATTTTAGGCGCAGAAAGAGATACTCTTTTGTGTTTAATTGTAGGGGGTCATATTGCATTTTTAACAATTCTACACCCCCAATAGCATTTTATAATTATTAGATAATTATATAAATTTCAGGAATATTTATTGTTATTAAGAAAAACTTAAGGGGCGTGGCTCACATAATTTTTTTTGGAATCTATGTCCCTTCACGAGCCATGTGCACCCCTCAAATTTTTTGCTGGATCCGCCCCTGGATATCAATGCCGTCAGAAAAGGAGAGTTGAAATTTAAGTCGGATTTTGTTTTGGACTTACGAATTGAGGACTTAACAGTGAATGCAAAAGTAAGAGCTTCGATGAAGGACAAAAGTTACAGTGTGTCCATGACGATTGACGGATGTGGTGGGATCAAGCAAGCGACTTGTCAATGTCCCCGTGGTAAATGGATTTGTAGCCATATGGCAGCAGCATCTGTTTATGTAAATAAGAAGGGGTTTTCAAAAACAGACCTGCCAATTTCTTGGATCGCTCGTCCTAAAAAAGCAGCTAAACAGGAGGAGAAAACAATATCTGACTTCTTTCCTCACCAAAGGCCATACTTCAAAGGAATTTCTAGAAACGTGGAGGAGTCAGACAAAAAAATTCTATTTGAGAAGCTCAGTGCATCAGCTGCCTGCCCTATGCAATGGTTTATTGGCCCAGAGCCCCCAAGCGAAGTCCAAGGTGAAAGATTTTTGTATGAGCCAGTTCAAATTCATGAGCTACTTGAATTATTTAAGGAAAGTCAAGACAAGTTCTTTGAGAAATGTTCAGTTTCAAAAGATCAGATTGCTTGGCTGGCTGAAAACAGCAATGAACAGCGTAAGTCAAATTTATGGGGAAAACACAGATATCTTCGCTTGACAGGAAGCAATTTTGGGCTGGTTCTTGCAGCATATGACCAACATGTTTCAAACAATAAGCCATATCCACCTTCTCTGTTTAAAATCCTAAAAGGGGAATATTCATTGGCTCACAAAGATCCAATAATGTGGGGGCAAATGCATGAATTTAAGGCTGTTCAGGATTACATAAAACTAACAGGTAATACTGTAAAACCTGTTGGTTTAGTATTACTTCCCTGTGGTTTTCTTGGTTGTTCCCCAGATGGATTAATATATACAAGAGGCATTGTATCCAACAATGTTGGTGTTTTGGAAATCAAGTGCCCTTGGAAACATCGTAATCATACCATTGCAGAGATAATGAAAGAAAAGGTTGAAAACAAAAAAACCAGTAACTTTTACCTAAAACGTGATGGGACTCTAAATGAAAATCATAATTATTGGCACCAGGTCCAAGGAGAAATGATATCTTCAAATGCCACTTGGGCACATTTTGTCATTTGGACAACAAAGGAAGTGAAAGCTATTTATCTTAGTCACAGCACAGCATGGGCTGAGACGAACATTCCAAAATTAAAAGACTTTTATGCAAATGAATTTCTACCACAATGCATACAATAGTCTACTCTTGGGTGCCTTATTACTGCCCTAACTAATTAATACTAATTAATTCTTGTAAATTTTGGTTTGTCACATCATCATGGGAAATTTTTCACCTGTTTATTGAGCATTAGTAAAATATAATTGCTGCTGAAATTTGCTGAGAGAATACAAACTAGCTTCCAATAACTTTTCACTTTCTATTGTGTACCATTCTGCTAACTGAATCTTCAAGGTAATTCCCCCCTCCTAGCAGCAAGGCACCCAAAGGTACTTTTTAAGCCATCTTGGAAACAGCAACACTATATTTATCAAAAATACCGCTAATTATTGGTGTCTGCAAATTAACCAAAGCAGCACAAGATTGTACAAGTTTGTCACAAAAAGGTCTCATTTTTCCTGAAATCAAATTGAGTATCTTATAGTTTCTCAATCTTTCTATTGCCCTCTCCACATGTATACGCTGACTGGCTATTTTTTTACAAAATATGGCTTCTTCTTTGGATAACTGAGTCTTTCCAGAAAGAAATGGTGGCAAATTTAAAGATACCCCTTTTGGTATAAGGTCATGAATCATGAAGCCCTTGTCAGCCAATATAAGGTCGCCAGCCTGTCAAAATAAATGAAAATTTACAATATTAATGTTATTGATATAATTAATTGATATAATAATATTGATATAATTAATAATATTGATGGAACTAATAATCGTTGTGAGAATTCATATTTTTAGTCAGCAATAGGATGGAACAGTTTACTTATTAAAATTTAAACAACAGCTAGCTTTCTTATCTGCAGCAATTTATCAAATTTCCTTTAACAAATCTACATTTATTCTTAATGAGGACCTTGATTATCTATAACTAGTTGTAACCAACCTATCATTTTAAGCAGAAAAAGCTAGTTTAATTAGAGTCTACAGTATAATTTGAATAAAATGAATCTGATAAGACACAATTGATCATAATGCACAATATTCTCATGAATGTCACAACAGTCCATAGTTTGGTGCATGAAATGTGCCAGATGCCTTGGAGATCAGTATACTAAGATTATGTTGTATGCAAATTTTCTCTTAGCATTTTAATTTAGTGTAGTACAGCAGGTCCACATCAGCTTCATGCTGCCAGTTATTGACCTGCTATGGCAAATACAACATGTAAGTATGTATGTATGTAGTCAGCAATGTTACCAAAAGACTTCAAAAAAATGAATGAAAGTCCTACCTGCAAATTTGATATGACTTGAGACTGATCTGTAACTACTTTGTCACTTGTGCTGCCTGGATAGCCATCACTTACAAAAGTGATTGTTCCATTAGGGGCCACAGCTATCAAATACTTTGCAGTGAGTCTATGCTTGTAATTGCTATAGCTTACAGCTGCTGCTTCCAGATCCTTTCTTGGAGTATGCATATAAAACTCTGTGCAGTCTATAATTGCTCTGCAGTTTGGTATGTCTGCAAATGGTTCAGGCATGGCAGATTTGTTTTTCTCTATTGAGGGCATTTTATCCATGCAACCAGTAAAAAAGATCTCGTGAAACACGTGTAGGTACGTTAGGAAAATGTTTTGAATTGTTGTTTCGCTGACTGCATACTTTCGTGCTAAGTCAAAATAAGGAAGATCCAGCTTTAATCTCATTAAGAACATTAAGAGTTGGTCAGAGCTACTAATACTGGTAACAGCTTTTCCAGTCCAATAATTTAATGGCTTGAAATGATCAATCATCTCCTTCACTGCATCAAATTTTGCCCTTTCCAAACCTGTGTAATTTTTAATCTCCTCGTCACTCAAAACTTTGTATCTAAATAGGGTATTTTCCAAAGCTGCAACATGCTTGTTGGCCATCGAAAGTGCATCTTTCAGCTCCTCGAGTGGATTGTGTTGAAAATTAGAGACAGCTGGTTCATTATCCACTTCCATTGATGCCCATTCAGAGGGTAAAGGTGCATGTTTGGGAGTTGCAATCGAGCTTGAGCTATTTGGAGTTTCTGGACATCTTGCAAGTTTAGAGGCAAGTGTTGTGCGTCTGGATACTCTCTGGTCTCCTTCAGCCCCTCTGAGATTCCAACAAGGGACTGATCCTTTCTCGAGCGTTTTTTTCTTGAATTCCTGTGGAGTTGTACTGAAGCCACCTTTATTGAAATCCTCTTCGGAGAAATGAAAGGAGCATACATATGACGAAGCACTAGGCGTGTAGCCTTCTCTACTTATTCTGGTAATCCATGCTTGTCTCAGCTTAGGATCTTGTGGAAACTGGTGAAATGAACGGTTCTTCTCATTTTCAGATGTAGCACTGCATTGATAAACAGCACAAGATTTTGGCATCGTTGTTTTCTGTATTTAGGCCCTCCGACAAAATGAACAATATAGTCTACAACCCAGTAGTCGAAATGGGATATAGGCCCCTCTCGAAACAAACCAATTTACGAACAATCTTACCAAAACTTTCGATTAACCAAGCGATAAACATGAATTATTAAAGTTAGTACGAGAAATGAAGGAAATTTACGGCTAAGCGCGAGAATCTTCAGGTTAAAAAGTGTTTCTTTTTTCGATTACAGTGAACTGTCGTATGTAAACAATCAGTTCTGATCGGTTGCTACCACGTCGCTATGGGCCAGAGCAGGTGACCAATCAGAAGCGATTTCCGGTTAGGTAGCGTATTGACTTGTAGGAACGCATTTCCATGCCAGTGAGGCAACATTGATTGAGGTTATGGGCATAGAAGGACTTAACATTTATGGGGGCTGTAAACTTTATACTCGAAAAATCAAAGGGATTCGGAGAGAAATCAGAAAAATAGAAAAAGTTTCCTGTGGTTCTTTCAGAAAAGTTGCCTGTAGCAAACGGATTTCTGCCCAACTAAAAGGGGTTGCAGCCCCCTACCACTGACTCTCCTTTGCTTTTGACTGAGGGGGAGCTGGGAAAATATCGCATTTTATGCATAAACTTCAATTCATATTGATTATTCAAAAACTTCAGTCTGTTTCAAATTTTATTTCCATGACTGCAGATATTTTGAAAAATTGTATCTATACCCATAACTTGCCAAAGAAACCAGGGTTCAGATGTGTAATGAAAACACCCTTCTCTCAATAATCTCCCTCTAAAAGGATGTAAAAGAACAAATGAAAGAAAAGCCCTTTATTCAACGCAATCTGAAATTATTACAGATTGAATTTAATAAGCAAAAACCAATCTCAGGCCCCGTTCACATAGAAATTCTTATAAACTACATTCTTGTAGAAAAATGTGTGTACACGGAGCTGCAGATTGTGAAAAACATTCATACCAGATGTAGGATTCTTGCAAATGCATGTTTTTTAATAAGGAACTACAAGGAATGAGCTAAAAACTTTTGACATATAGAACATTGAAATCGTTACCTAATTTAACTTAAAGCTGTACCAAAACAATGCGAATAAGGCGTTGCTTTAAAATTTATCACGTACTGACGCAGTTTGTTCATTGTAGGACAAATAGTTTGCTAAATTCATGTTCTGCGCACCATTTCACAGCTCTTTTGTCTCCCAAATTAAGAAACTTTAAGAGACTTTTAGAACTAAAATATGGTTAAAAATGTGGGAAACTTTTGGTTCTAGGCCTTGAGCTAGGTCTCCTATAGGGAAAAAAGTGCAAAAATTTGTGGTTATGATTAGGTTGTATTTAACATGCAATACTGTTTCTCTTCTTTTATATATTACTTCTTTAATTTGAAGTAAGTTGACCTTATTTAGCATTAATATGCTACATTTTCTTAGAAGCCAACTATAAGGAGCTTATTCGTACCATGTCATATCCAAAATATGTACCGTAAAAAGTCGAAAAATTTTTAATACAGGCCCTGGGCTTCTGTTAAAAGCATTACGGCATCTGCTCTTGAAGTTTGAAATCCCCTAAATGCATGAATTGTCGTGCACATAAAATGCTACGAAAGTTGCGAACTTGATTAGCGAAATATTTTACGAGCTCTAAATGCCGCGTAGATGCGATTACGCACAGCTCAGACGCAGTAAATAGAGAGTTTACGATTCAGTACATATTTCAATGCAACAACGCTTGGGGGTTTGGGCACTAGTGCCACTTTGGGGATGCCCTTATAATTAAAAATTGTATAAACCTCCATATTGAAAATCTGCGTTTTCAATTCTATATCTATCGTGCAATTTAATGACCTCTGTTTTAGAGGTTGCTTTAACCCTACTAAGTCAAATACAGATGCTGATCTTATTTTTTTTCTCTAACATCTTTTTCAATGGTGAGCTGGTACATGTATGCAGGCCTGCAGACCCAATGCTTGCCCCCTTAATGAGATAGAAATCCCCCATAGTTAGGGGTCCAGCTTACCCCCTTAAGCTGTAATGAGTCGATTTCTCGCAGAAGACGAAGAGGAAACTGATTTATTCTAATTTTCAATCATTATTTATTCGACATGCGCTTCCTACAAAAAAAATTGCAGGACTGGCTCAAGCTTCGAGCTCAAACTCGTTTGGAAATGTAATTTTTCAGTTTTTGCAATCAGTTGCATAGAAACCTATAGAATATCAATTCACACGAAGAGAAAAACACTGCTGTTTAAATTGTATACTTGGTATGCATCTAAACGGCAAAAATTATGTTGTAAGTCAGGTCATCAATGAAGGTCACATACTGGGGGATGCATCTTCCCTTTTCCTTGTTAAATGTCCACTTGTTCCCTTTTCCTTTGGTAAGTCTCTATGTTCCCATAATTTTTGAAGGTATGTGTTTTGAGACTGAAAATTAAAATTTTAATCTCCATATTTTCGAAGTTTTGCTAGAGGCATAGGAACACTGAAGGTGAGTCGTTCAAGCAACCACCTGTTCAACTATTTCAGAGGCTACTTTAATACTTTTCTTTGAGTGTTGTAAAGCAGTTTGGCTGAATGGGCCACCATTTTGAAATTTATGAATCCACGTTTTTACGGCTGGTAAGTCGCCAATCACCATAAACTGGGGGTTGGGGACTTCAGCTAGGAACACCCTCTATCGTTCGCACTCCTTCATAGTCATGCCCACTTAATTGCAAATAAATGACTATCTAAGCAATGGAAGGAAAGTGAGTGCAGCTAATGGGGCGTTGTAGCAAAAAAGAAAGGGTAAAAACGCAAGAGAACAGGGAGGGAAATAGGGTATGGGAGCTTGCTCCCAGGAATAGATCTTCTGGTGCTACGCCATTTATTGTTACGGAAAACGCCATTTTGCAATATGGAATGAAACTACAATCACCATAACTGTTTGCACCGAGAAGGAAATATCAACCCTGCAATCCAGCTTCATAGAATTGTAGAGACTATGGGCGAAAACTAGTATACTGCAAGTTTTACAATAAAAATACTTCAGAACATGTACTTGGAAGTGCTTCCTGGAAGAGACCCCAAGTTTCCACGGTCCCTTTTCATTTTTACCATGTTACCTTGTTCCACTGATAAATTTTGCATGTTTCTTTGTTCCCTGGAACACCTAAACGGGCCTCATCAATAACCTGGACGCTATCATCGTCATATTTTGCTTGCTGTTCTCTGAAGGTCCTTGTATACGCTAGACATTTCGTTGTAATCTGATACGATAATGATCAGCTTAAGAAACATTGGAAGATGTTCTGAGCAAAATCACATCAAATTGATTTTATTTGGAAAAGCTGTTTAGTTTCGGATCAGATAACTAACGGAAACTTGAAGATTTGCTTGGTGTTTTCAAAATGACGAATACTTTTTACAATCATTTCTTTTAAAAATTCTATGACGCTTCGATTCTTGTATTTTGTACACGCAAATGAATTACTTCTGTAGTTATTTCCAATCTGTGACATTTATAGGCCATCTTAGTCAAAATTTTGACTCTCAGATTACGTCAGACTACAATGATTCGCTGTGAAACTTTCAAGCCCAAACTTCAGAAAACAGCGATACTCCAAACTCAGAATAAATGGGGTCCAATATAAGTGTGGAGTCTAGCACATTTCCAATGTCAATAACTTGGGCTTTAAAATAAACAGGAGGGGGGTTACATGCGAACATATAAGATGCAATTTCAAGGCATGTCTGTTCCTATGAAGAGCTAACACCACCTAAAAACAGTCACTGTAGGAAAATCAGCAATTGACTTTGAATTTAGTACCTGCGTCTACATGCTCTAAGGAAGGATCTATGAAAATTTGAAGCAAGGGTGGTCATAGCAAGAAGCGGGGATCATCAATTTAACCACAGTTAGTAAAAGCAATCTATTTATTATGGGTTTTAGAGTACTTGTATAACGTTCAATATTCTACAATAATATTTCTAGCATTAGAAAACTCACCACTTCGACTGACGGCATAAATGAAGTAGTAAATCGTAAAATTACTCATGAGCCATTGACATGAAGAATCCAAAATAGATCCTAAAGCCAACTGTTGTGAGATATCCTACCATACCATCGTACCAGCTTCCTATGAAAAGCATTACGAAGTTAATTGCATATTATCCTTAACTTCTTCATACGCAATAGAAGAAGTTGCTTAAAATCAGCAGATATCGGATCAAGCTATTACCTTTGATATAGTTATATATGTATTGAACCTCGATAGATCAAACTGCCAGGGAAAACAAAAGCTTGTTCGACTGACCGAGGTTTACATCTCTCGAGGTTGAATTTTGCTTCAAATGCCCCTAGAGCACGACGGGCCGAGGGGTCGATATTCACGTAGAAATTAAACGATTATAGTCTTACGTGCCTTAGTAGCACTTTTTCATCTATTGAAGCTACGTCCATTCAATTCATTGATCGGAAATAGCTTCAATAGGTCGAGCTGCCAGAGAAAACAAAAATTAGACTATGAAGCTTCCTATAGACAAGCAATCCAAAGTTTAAATGTATACTTTTCTTAGCTTCATCGTATACCATTGAAGAAATTGCTTCAAGTCAGCGGGCACCGGGTCAAGTAAATAGTGTTCACGATTATCTTAGTCCTTCAATGTATGAAATTAAGGGCTGCTAGTCCATCATAAACTGCAGCTCAGAAAACCCTAGGCATTCCCTTTTCCTCTACCTAATTTTAATTAAACAAACTTATGTATAGTTGGATGAATAATATATTGTAATACACGGCCTTGAGAGCGTGTCACAATTCGTTCTTATCCAGCCTAACAGTTCATAAAATTGCTTAAAATAGCTAAAATTTGGAAACCTCGAGCCATACTTTATACATGCAAAAAAGTACAAGTTTTGTAAAGATATGGTGAGAAATGCTCATTCTCTTGGGTGCTTCATTATGAAATGGGCAGATAGGTTACTTCGGTTTGAGACCAGCACACCCCTTACAAGTCAATAAGGCTAAGTTCATTCAAATATCTATGTACCTTTTGCTGCCTCCTCGCTTGGCTTTTCCTTCCACTTGTACTTGCTCGGATAAGCACGAGAACAACTTTCAGACAGAGATCGGCTATGCTCCACACTTGGCTGACTTTCAGTGTTGCTTTAGTCCTCGTGCTTTATGCGTCTACAAATTTGTATCGGAGTGTAAAAGTCAATAAGGTAATTGAGAAGAAGGGTGAAAATGAGCCGATGGTAAGTGAAAGAAGTGAGCACCTTGTGAAAACTGCAGAGTGCATCAAGACATATATGGACAAGCAAGAGCAATGCAAAGCACATTATGAGTAGTTGAACAGTTTCCCACATCCTTGCTGGTACAATAAAGAGGACGCTGAAAAATGTTTAAGAAAGACCTTCAAATTGGGCTTACCTGCTTCCACCCTTGTCCATGAAGTTTTTCGTCGCAGACTAAGGCCTCGGAGTAAATTAACAGTTCTTCCCTTTGAAATCTAAGCCACATTATGCCAAACGTTTGCAATTGAGCGAAGAAGCAAAGCATGTGCTTCTCAACCAACCTCATTTCAATATAATGGATGAAACGACATTCAACTGCAAAGCAATAGTCACGTGTTACAATAGACAATGGAGCATCCAAACTTCCTTTTCATTTTGCGGTCTTAAACGGGAAACACGCGCTGATTGGCTAAAGGCGATTATTCTAAGCGACCAGATAGTTACCATTCTAGGAGTCACTCGATCGCACTGTAAACGCTGTGAAACTACTTTATTCCTACGTGCTACTATCAATGTACTTCACTGCCAAACTTGCACTCAATGGCATGGTGGCATAGGGGCAAGGGGGCCATGACCCCTTATACAGCTGTGAAAGGGCGCTCAAAAAGTACAATGAAGATATTGATTAAAAGCTAATATTTTCCCATCATTTTCTTAGTCGAATATGAGCTGGGCGTTATTTTTAAGCGGCGTCAAGAGAGCAAAGTGAAGATTTATGAAAAGCTTTATTTGCTTTATAGGGTATTCTATGAAAATTTCAATGCAAAACTCAGCAACCATTTCTAATTAAAAATGGACATGTACCCTTTTCATGCGACTCCATGATCTAAATTTCAATATTTCCCGGAAGAGAATGTCCCAGAACCAGTTTCATCATTGAATGTCATACAGTGTCCCCCCAGTTCTGTTTTACAAATTCATTTTCAGCGCGAAAATTAGGGAGTTATTGTGATAAATTCAACAGCATTCTAAGAATAAGTACGCACGCAAGAGCCTCTGGTGATTTTACAAGACCTGGTATATTGTAAAGTAGCTTGTCAATCGATAGCTTGTTAATATAATTACCTATATGTATAGAAAAAAAGAAGGCCTACGTTTCAAAACTGTTGTTGGCCTTAAACTCAAAATGTATGATTTTGGATGCAGAGAAGCTCCAAAATTGACTTGGTTTCCCCAAGAAAATATATGCTACCACGCTACTGCTTACACTGGTTCTATATTTCTCGGCTTTGAGCCATTGAGCAAAGTTTCAATCTCCTTGTAATAATTTATTATGCATAAAATCCTCAGTGCGTTACACTGGTTGGCTAGGCCCTATTATTGATATTCATGTGAGCATTCCTAATAGCAATGAGAATAACTACTTTCCCCTCCTTTCTATCGAACGAAATTTAGGGTTATAAGCAGGAGCAGCGTTAGAACGTAAAGCATGATGTGACAATAGCCCTTTAAGGGCAGAAGATTTTTAGTAGCCCTAATTGCTCTGTACGGCCAACTCCCTCTAGTATCGCCCCTGAGAATAGACTTCTGTTATTGGACTGTAGGAATAGGGATGGCCTAATCAGGGGGCAATTGGGGAGCTAGAGCACCCACAATATCAACGAGACCTTGTGCACACTTGGCACTTTACATACAATTTATGCACTTTCGGCATTGTCATAGCTGGCAATAGAAAATAATGCTTGCATTTGAGTTAATTTTTCTACACCCGTCTTATAGTACTTTTGAAATGCTGAAAAGTATTATATCCCAATAATATTGCAACTTATGTCATTAAAACTTGACCTAAAGCTTGAGAGTGCTTAAAACGCAGTCTGGCAAGGAAGGAATGGAGGTGGAAAGATAAAAAAATGAAAGAACAAACAACAACACTCACTGATCATAACAAATAAATCTTTGTTCGCAAGCGTTTGGTTAGAAAAGTTAACAATTTCGTGCACATTTATTTGGAAAAAATTAACATTTTGTGCTAAGCTTGGAAATAGTATTTATGGTAGGAATTTATCAAGAAACTTCAATACCCCATTATTCATTGACAAAAACTTTAAAAACCCAACAAAACAATAACAAAAGACTTTGACACCTTTCCAAAATGTTTTCCACCAATGTAGCCAGCAGGATATTGAAAGCTGCCGTATGTCGCAGCCGTCGTCCTGCGTGTTGGTCTGTATATTTTGTATGTAATTTTCGAGAGTAATACAACACAATGTGGCATCAAACAACGGTATGGTGCATTTGATGCACTTCCTTGGATGAGGTCCACAAAAAATTTCAGGTAGGTATAACCATAGAGGGATGCAGGGGTGCCAAACCCCTTATCTTTAGTTTTTCAGAAAATTTGTAGTACATCGATAGATATAGTCGACGTTTTATTACTGCTAGAGCGCAAGGGAAATCACTTGTCCACAAAATTGCTTGGAGGGAACCTACTTTGTTAGCAGATTGGGCATGTACCTTAACCCCAGCAGGTAGAGGATGTGGTTAACCTCTACCATAATATAGTGTGTTCTATGAAAATTTCCTTAAAATTAGCCTTGATATTCTAACTTAGAGAAGTTTTTTTTAATTGTATGTGATCTCTACTCCCATATTCCTACTCTTTTTGTTATTTTAATTTTTCTTTATTTTTTTGTATCCAGGGGGTACCAGCCATCAAAAATTGGGGGATTTCGGGTGCGACACCCTAACGTTATTATCCAGTCTGGTAGCCACACCCATGTCAAAACCTTGCAGGAGTACCTCAACTCCCCCCCCCCCCAGATGTTCTCATAGAATTTGGACGAATTAGAAAATTGATCTCGGTGAGAAGTGGGAGAGGACATGTCCCCCCTGTGAAATTTAGGGGAAAAATAGAAAGAAAGATGTAGAGAGATCGAGAACGAGAGAGATATCATCATCATGATAGTCGTAGTAGAATTCTTGAATGCACTTCTTCTTCTGTGGGCAACTTTATCTTTGGTCAGGATTCCTTGAATGCACGAGCGGTCTTTAGAAGCGCAGTAGAGAGAGTAGACATTTTAATAGTTATTAACTTTTATCTTCATTCCAACTTTACTGTACAAATGGCTCGGCTAGGTGACTCGTGTCCCTGCCATTGAACCAACGAACTCTAACGTATGTTTCACATAGTTCTAGGTCTTCTTACTACTCATCCTCCTACTCATAATCGTAGTTCTCCACGAGGGGTGCGCTTAAATAATGTAGAAATACTGAGTTAGGATTCATCAGCATTTTTGCCGACGCAGAGTAATCGTTACTCAGCATAAAATACAAAAGACGGGTAATGCTAGTTTATTCAGGAATGCCTAGTCTAGCAATGTATGACGCAAGGGTAGATAATCCTTAATCCCTAAAACAATAGAATGGAATGTTGCATCATGCACAGTCATTATTACGGGGTTTCCTATGGTGTGCCTAGCTTCACAGAATTATTACGTTTGTATTATTTATATTCAACCTAACTTATTCTTAACGACTAATACAAAATACTTTTGGACATATACGTGCGTCTTACAATTTAATGAATAGAACCTACCGATATAAACATATGCTAACATTTCCTGGAAACTATAATGAATCTGCTGGCTCATTTCCAGTCGAGCTCTCGACGTATCTCACGAACAACTAATATGTGATGGCACTCTCAACCTTTTCCAAGCCTTGAGAGTCCAAATATCTAATATACAAACGCGAAACGACGTAGACCTCTACAGTTTTCTCCAAGCACTGTGAGTCTAAACAGCAAATAACTACATGTGAGACGTCCTAACAAGATACAAGTACTTTCGCAAGCTACTTTATCTATCCTAATTTTTCATGTATAGCTCCGGACTTTCATTTATAAATTAGCAGTATGACACCCCTGTGGTAACCGCCACTCTTTGCATTGCAGGTTCAGCTGATAATAATATTGCACATATATTTCTATAAGTTAACATCATCAGAATACAAAAACTTCTGTTATTAGAATGACTTGTGCAAAAGTAAAAACAGACAAATAGGAATCAGCTATTTATTCGACCTTATTCATCAAGAGACATCTCTTTCTTATTAGAAAGGATTGAAGATGATCTTTACTGAGAATAAGTGAATGACAGGGCCCTTTTAAAAATTTCATATTGGTGCCATGTGCAAATGAGGCTTCTCAATCATAGAAATAGTAAGTAAGTGGTAACGAAGAACTGTTTACTTTCCAAAGTGCATACCAAATTGATTTTTCTTACCTTCGCGCCAATCAAAATACAACTAAAAGCTTTAATGAACAAAGCAGGTCTTCCATGTTTTCTAGTTTCCAAAGGGATGTATTACAGATCACTTTTGCGCTACTTCATGCAGACTCACAGCATGGATTTGTAGCAGATATGAACAGTTATAGGGATGCAATCATACAAAGGAAGAATACATTGTGGTGCCTGCCAAATTTGATGACATTATCTTGATCGTCGGAAAATACTTTCTTTGAAAAAAGGATGTCAATTGCATTCATCTTTGATCATTACTAAGGGTAATTTAATAATTAAAACGTTGCCATTGATCTGATGCATGATTCTGGGTCAGTTTTTAGAGCTGAAAATGAAAATTGCATCCGTTTTATAATAGTTGCTCCAGTTTTCTAGCTATTACATAGTAGTATCGTCACATATGCTGGTGGATCCGCACTTATAACATTTTATAAATGAGCTATGAAGTTATAGATACATATGCTGCCATGCTAAAAAGGGTATTCTAGTTAGTCCTTATGGTTAGTTTTACAAGTAACATCCACAAAAAGTTTGTTTCTACTTACCAGAATTCCCGGCTATCATACAAGCCAACACACTTCAGTGAAAATCCTCCATAAGCAATATAATTGGTTGTTCATTACTGTGCAACTAATTTTGTTTTAGTTTTTGACCAAAATTTCATAGTTATGGACTTCTCTAAGCATTTCCGTAAGCTGTGTTGAATTTTGGGACAATTTTATTTATGCAATTACATGTTAGGAGCCCATTAGTTTTCTTGATTACTAAGCTTTTCTTCACAATGACAGTTATTGAGCGCCTTTTTCACTGAACGTATATCCTCCGCAGGTATGGCAAAATACATTAGGGTTGTTAACATAACTACTTATCTGGCATGATTATTTACTTTATTTACAAATAAGTATATGTGAAAGACAACTGCGCACACTCGCTAAGTAAACTTGGATCAGAGATAGAGAGCGTCTTGCTACTTCCCCTTCCGATTCTTTTCTGATCAATGTCTGCATTATGTTACATTTAATCGTAATCATGATTAAGGAGTATGGCACATATGAAGATAACAGAACATGTTAGAGACACTGCCTGCACTGCAAATCATGCTCACCACTCAGCTCATGTGTACTACACGCTGACTAGCTATGCACATAAAAAAGTCTCTGAATTCACAATAACTATAATGAACACTTGAGAAAAGACTGCAGCAAGTTGATTCACCAATTTAACTACTGCGTACAGCGTTTGTCGTATACATAGTTGTGCAGTGCATTCATGGCGCTATGCTCTAAAATAACTTTGAGATTACGTAGTTTTCAATTAAATATTTAAACAAATGTTCCGAAAATTTTATTTTTTCATTTCATTGAAAAATTATTTATAGGGGGGTACAATTCAATACCTGCGACACCGACACCCGAATTCGGAGGGTTAATGACAAGAAACATCAATGCTCGGAAACGAGCTGCAGCCGACGACGACGACGACAATTCAGTAGTCTGGTTCACAATTGGTTTACAAAAAGCAGGTGTAGTACTCGCTATAAGAACAATGTTTAATCCTAAATTTCATGTTTAACCCTGCATTTTATTATTTTTATTCAAGTCATAATTATGATTTGCACTAGTTAGCTTGAAATGCTGGTCAGGTATTGAGTAAGTCTGGAACTAATATGAAAACATTGATTTCATATTTGGATTGTTCGTGCTGTAATTGTACCAGGTCTCTCCCTGAACACCTTTCTTAGAATAGGCTGCCATTCTCTCATGGATCATAATTCCTTTAGCTAGGTGTAAACTAGAGCACTTTGCTAAGAAAACTGCCATGAGCGAAAATGCTCCCGCGTGTAGTGGCGAACTCCAGAGAATTCAGCTATATGAGACAAAAAATCCGAATATTAAGGATTTTTCATAATTTTGTTTTCTTCAGAAGAAGGGCCAAAACAAAAATATTTTAATTTCTTTTTTTCTGTTATTGCGATGTAACCAGAATACAAGAAGACATACTGTGAAATAAAGACACAAACATGAGAGCTTAGACATAAACGAGAAGACAATTCCATGATATTTTATGAACGTTTCAAGACAATGTGTCAGCTACTAAATAATAAGTAAATAGGCTTATATAGCTAAAGGGGAAAACAAATGAGAAAAACAAGCGGGGAAATCAAGGCAAATTTCAATTTTGTTTATTATTGGCAATTTACTGTAAACTGATGCATTTTGCCTTCAACAGAGCACGTAACGTCACACGTGTAGACGACAACGAAAACGATCGAGGTTATTTATTTGGGCTTGGGATTCAAAATTATGAGTAAAACGCTTAATACATTTCAACACAACTGTTAACAGTATAAAGGGAATTTTTTACAAGGAATTAAATAAAAATATAGTTAGAAAGAGAAGCTTATGAATTTAATAACAATGTTATATGAATAAAGGAAACAATCGAGCAAATGCAAAAACTATTGCATCAAATCGATAACAAATTTTTCCGGGAAGCAAGCCCCCATACCCCAGGTTCTTCTAACTTGTTTCACATATTCTCATAACTATACCTTTCCAGCTACTTTTTCTCTTTTGTCTTCTTACAAGAGGCTTTCGCACCTTCCCAAAACACGTAAATATGCCCGCCACTGAACACCAGACTATCAATGAATGAGTTTCCATCCAAGATAATTTCTAGAGGAGGTACTTTGGTGTGCAATAAAGATATCATTGAGAAAATCGCACAGATCACATATATTCAGCATTATTTCTATCTTTGAATTTATCAATATTACTTAGCTATAAGTTTTGGAAAGAAACAATAACATTTTTTTATAGAAATTGTTGAATATTCCCGTTTAGTCCAATCCAACCACTTATTAGGATCCTAGGAGTATTCCATCCCTTCCAGATATCTCCATTCCCCTTCTATTAGGTATTAGGCGGTTTAAGCTGCATGTATTACAAAAGCGTAAACTAACGCTATTCTCATGGGGAAACATCGACTAAACTACTAGAATCAGTCCATAAGTACGGATAAAACATGTTTTCTCAATGATTTTCACTCATTTCCTCGAAATTTTCCTCCAACAATATTGTGTACAGTCTTGTTCATTGTAACGAGCCCAATGGGCCAAAGTATGAAAGCACTGAAAAAGTAAGAATGGACAGAGTTTTCATGGCGAAACAGTGCTTAGAATGCTAAATTCAGCGTAGAAACACGTTTAGAACATGGTTTTCCTATAGACTACACGTAGTTCCAATGATTATAACTGTTTGCACACTATTGTCACCATTAAAGCTTATAACGCGTTTTAAGCTGCATGTATTAAAACAACGTAAAGTAACGCTATTCTCATGGGGAAACAGTGACTAAACAACCACAACCAGAGCAAAAGTAGGGACAATCGAAATTTTCCTCCAACAATGTTGTGTACAGGCTTGTTCATTGCAACTTGCCTAATGGGCCTAAGTATGCAAACAATGAAAAAACAAGAATGGACAGAGTTTTCATGGTGAAACAATGTTGATAATGCTAAATTCAGCCTAGAAGCACGTTTAGAACATGGCTTTGCCATAGAAAACACGTATTTCCAATAACTGTTTGCAAATTATTGTCACTATCACGGCTTAAAAGGTGTTTTATGCTGCACCTATTACAAAAACGTAAACTAAGGCTATTCTCAAGGGGAAACACTGACTAAACCCCTAGAATCAATGCAAAAGATAGCATAAACCATGTTTTCTCAATGATTTTCTCTTATTTTCACGAAATCTTCCTCCAAGAATGTTGTGTGCAGTGTTGTTCATTGTAAATGGCCTAATGGGCCTAAGTATGCAAACAGTTAAAAAACAGGAATGAACAGAGGTTTCTTGCCGAAACACTGGCTACACTATTAGAATCAGTGCAAAAGTTCGCATAAAACATGTCTTCTCAATGATTTTCACTTATTTCCTCGAAATGTTCTTACAACAATATTGGGTGCAGTCTTGTTCATTGTACACGGCCTAATGGGTAATTTAGAACATGGTTTCGCCATAGAATACACGTATCTCCGATGATCAATACAGTTCACACACTAGTGTCACTGTTGCAGCTTATAAAGCGTGTTGAGACTGACTTCGACGAGGCGAATGTTTCGCTGCGAATTCGTAGTGACACGATTCTACGTATGCGTTGTGAAGTTTGCGATTTCGTAGAGAAATCGCCGCGAATCCTTGAAGAAATTCATATCTTGGTGCTCACATTCAAAGATGGTGTCTGCTCGAAGCTTGGTTATACTGAAAAAGAAGCTACTGCTTTTGAAGCCTTTAGAAGTCAAAAAGAGAAAAAGGAGGGAAAAGTATTGGGTACGAAGAGTATACAAAGACTGGCTGGAAAAGGGAGAGTTTCACATATTGGTAAGGGACTTAAGACTTCATGACCATGAATACTTTTTCTCATGCTTTCGTATGTCACCGTCAACATTTGAAGAGCTTCTATCTTTTGTTGCACCCATTATTGAAAAAGAAAGAACTGTAATGCGAGATCCAATAGGGCCAAGTGAGAGATTGGCTCTTACATTGCGGTATTTGGTGACAGGAGATGCCCAGCGCACAACTGCAGCCAGCTATAGAATAAGCCCCACATCAATAACTAGGATATTATCAGAGACATGTAATGCACTATTGGTTTCATTGTTGAACTTGAGATTTATTGACCCCCCAAGTACAGAGGCCCAATGGAGAGAGATTGCAGCTGAATTCGAAAGCAAGTGGAACTTCCCACATGCACTAGGAGCAATAGATGGGAAACATGTTGTTATGCAAGCCCCATATAACAGTGGATCGGAGTACTTTAATTATAGAAAGGCCCATAGAATCGTTTTGTTAGCCGTTTGTAATGCCAGATATGAATTTCTCTTAGTGGATATTGGAGATTCAGGTAGACAGAGTGACGGGAGTGTTTACAACAATAGCCATTTAGGTCATGCTATTGAGCATAATTTATTAAATATTCCACAACCTGAAAAAATTAGCCCTGATTCGTTGAAACCATATCCGTTTGTTTTTGTGGCTGATGATGCATTTGGCTTAAAACCTCATATGATGAAGCCTTATCCAAACCAGAATCTACCAATAGACCAGAGGATATTCAACTATGGACTTTCAAGAACGCGGCGAGTTATTGAAAATATATTTGGTATTGCAACGTCAAGATTCAGGGAATTTCGTAGACCAATTATAGCTAAGACAGAGAAGGTCAAATCAATAACAAAAGCAGTTGTTGCATTGCACAATTATTTAATGTAGAGACGTATACAGAATTATGAATATAACTACAACTATTGTCCCACATCGTACGCTGATAGAGATACTAAACTTGGACTAACTCTTGGAGATTGGCGTAAGGAGCATGGAAATAATGCTGGATTGCAGAAAATATCACAAATGGGTTCAAATAACTACTCGCGTGATGCGAAAGAAGTACGAGATGACTGTAACACATATTTCTGTTCCGCAGAAGGATCGCTTGAGTGGCAGTTGCTGAGAGTAACTTGAGAGACAGAGCTTGAAACCAATGTATCACATTCGTGTAAAAGGGATAAAGCTGCATTTTATGTACCTTTCCGCGAAAAATTTTTGCTTACTTATTGAATAGTAGGTACTATCTGTCGCAGCATTTTGAAGAAATACAAATCAAAACTGAAAGCAATTAACCTCCATGAAACATTTTCTAGCAGTGGTGTAGAGCTAAATCAATAACTAGATGTGCTCGATTAGAGGAGCAGGTGGAAATGGGCAACCCATTCTATTGCTCCTATTACTCTTGTGTTCAATGTTATTTTTATTGTGAACTGAGTGTCTACAAACAGAAGTGAAATAGCCTGTACTCTGAAAATATGGCCAGAATCCCTTGTGAAAAAATTTTCCATTTCCTTGTTCTCCCATTATGTTGAACAAATAACAAAGGGGCTCAGCCCACCTACAGCCCCTAAGCTCTACATCACTGGAGTAGGACATATCTATATTATTTGATCAATGGCCAAAAAGCATATTTGTTAAAGACCAAATAAAAAAAGGAATAATCAAAACCTTTTCATTTCCCAGTGTTCCATTATATTGAGAAAATAACAAAGGGGGCTCAGCCCCCTAAACAGAGGTGCACTTACCATTGGGTACACTGGGCATGTGCTCAGGGGTCCTCTAAAATTTCTACATTTATTGGGCCCCCTAGCAAGCTTTGAAAAACCTAGGAAGTAGCCTAGAATTTTCAAATTCATTTTAAAGAGCCCCCAAGCCACTACGTACCAAGAGCCACAGCAAACATAAATGCTGCCATGCCTCTAGAGCCCCTAAGCTCCAAACCAATGCAATAGGAAATATCTAGATAATTTGAGGCATAACCTAATAGCATATTCATTATTGACCAAGTAAAGAAAGGGAGAAGCAAACTTTTGGCATTTGCATACAATGAAATAAATGGTACAGCAAAATTTCATTGTCAAAATGCTGCCAGATGTTCATTTTAAAGTTTTTCCTCCTTTGTTTACTTTATAGTATGTAGTAATTTTGAGTTCTTTACTAAATTGTCTATATTAGTGAGTAATTTATTGGGCCATAAAGGATGAAGGTGTGAAGACCTTTTACAAATATTCATGATGGTGTTTTTTCAGTTACTAATATGAATTGTTCCTTCATATAGGCCTCAATTAAGCACCATAATAAAAATTTACATGCAAATGCATAAATAGTATTTACTCAAATATTTTTGAAGTGCCACAAGTGAATTCCAATTTGAGTTAACTGCCAAAGGATATACAATATGAAGTTCATTCTTCATCTCCATATTGCAAGTCATAAAGAAGCTGGCTAATTTTAATCTTAGCCAGCCTCTTTTTCTTCTTTGACAGCTCTCTCATTATTGGGATTAAGCTGCGGCAATACAAAGAGTTTTCATTATTTTCACCTTCTATGGTTTTCTTCATCATTACATCACACTCTTCTATGGATTGTGTCAATGCTGAAGCCTGGGATTCCTTCTTCCTTTTTCTACTTGGCTGGGAAGGCCTAATTGGAGTCTCTGTGATTACCTCACCAATGCTACTTGGACTTGGTGGTGTAATCACAGAGTCCTCTGAAAATGGACTACCCAGAGGGTCAACCATTAGAGGTAAATTGCTTTCAGATGGCTTGCTTGCACTCATTTCACAGAGAAATGCCATTTAATCAAACAACTACACTTTGGCAATTCTCTGGCAGGTGCACCAGATCTTGACAGGCGGTTCCTCTTGTCAAGACATTTCTTCAACATGTCCCTCAAATTCTTCAATTGTTTTTGAAGGAACATAACTGAAAAATAACATAAAAAAATCCATTTTAGACAAATAATTTTGAATACTTTTTACAAACAAAAACAAACAGAAACTAGAGTTTCTCTTATGGATTTCAGTTATATGACATGACACAGCAAGGCTCATTCATTACAATTTTGCATCATTCCTTTAGATTATGGTTTTCAAAATTGAGAAAGGAGCAAAAAGAAAATGTAGCTAAATCTGGTTTCTCAACTCACTATCTTTATTGAACATGAAAGATAGACTCTTCCAGGCATTTTGCTTCATTGCCTTCTCTTTATAGCACTGTGAATTTACTTTCCAAAGACAGGGCAGACCTCTGACTGCCTCTGGAAATGCCTCCTTGTCAAAGGCTGATGACTCCTAAAATGTGACAAATTCAGTGATAAATCATTTATTGCTAAGATTTTATCAAGACGTAAATCATAATCGTGTCACTTGTCAATGAACTATAATTGCCGCTCTGAGTCAGCTACAATGGGTTGATTACATGGTAACAGCTTAAGAAATGCATTATAATAATATTGGACTAGTTCCTCTCGTTGAAATGAAGGCTATACAGTTTGTAGAGTGTTGTAAACTTCTATCACCCCCATCCTAAGTGAATATGATAAACTGTCAGTAAAACTTACCTTTGCCATGCTCTGCATTTCCTCTCCTTGTTGTTGCATTCCAAGGACTACTGACAAACCGTTCGCATTTTGCCCAGAAAGTGCCTCAATTGGCAGAGTAAAATTAAATTGGCTACCACTGTTAGACGCCATTTTGCTTTCACTGTTCTCTTTCCACTCTTCACCACGAAATAGTAGGACTCTATCCTACTCCAAGAGAATTCGCCGCGATTAACTACGAAATCTCAATGAACTAACTGCGCATGCTCAAATCCATTTCTCAGCGAATTCGCAGCGAAATCCGCCTCGTGGAAATCAGCCTTTAGGGTTGCATCTAGTATAAAAACGTAAACTAACGCTATTCTAATGGGAAAACATTGACTACACTACTAGAATCTGTGGAAAAGAAAGCATAAAACATGCTTTCTCAATCATTTTCACTTATTTCCTCGAAATTTTACTCCAACCATGTTGTGTGCAATCTTGTTCATTGTACATGGCCTACTGGGCCTAAGTATGCAAACACTGAAAAAGAAAGAATGGACAGAGGTTTCATGGCTAAATAATGTTTATAATGCTAAATTCAGCCTAAAACCAAGTTTAGAACATGCTTTTGCCATAGACTACAGGTATTTCTAATGATTATAACTGCTTGCACTCTATTGTCACTTTTGCAGCTTATAGCCCGTTTTAACGCTGCATGTAGTATAAAAAGGCCTAAAATGGCCATAAATGGCCTATTGGGGCTAAGCATGCAAACGCTGAAAAAACAAGAATGGACAGAGGTTTCATGTCGAAACACTGAATACACGACTAGATTCAGCGTAAAAATTTATAATGTTTATAATGCTAAATTCAGCGTGTAAACAGGCTTAGAACATGGTTGCGCAATAGAATACACGTATTTCCGATGATCATAACTGTTCGCAAACTAATGTCACTTTTACAGCTTATAAAGCATTTTAAAGCCGCATGTAGTATAAAAACGTAAACTAACGCTATTCTCATGGGGACACATAGACTAAACTACTAGAATCAGTGCAAATGAACGCATAAAACATGTCTTCTCAATGATTTTCACTTATTTCCTGGAAAGTTTCCTCCAACAATGTTGTGTGCAGTCTTGTTCATTGTAACCGGCCTAATGGGACTAAGTATGCAAACACGGAAAAAGAAAGAATATACAGCGGTTTCATGGCGAAACAATGTTTATTATGCTAAATTCAGCGTAGAACAACGCTTAGAGCGTGCTTTCGCCATAGAATACACATATTTCCAATGATTATAACTGTTTGCACACTATTGTCACTTTTACAGCTTATGAAGCGTCTTAAGCTGCATGTAACGACACAATGGTAACCAAATGCTATTCTCATGGAAAAGCATTGACTAACCTGCTAGAATCATTGCAAAGGTACGCATAAAACATGGTCTCTCAATGATTTTCACTTATTTCCTCGAACATATCTTCCAACAATGTTGTGTGTAGTGTTGTTCATTGTAAATGGCCTAATAGGCCTAATTATGCACACACTCAAAAAACAGGATTGGACAGAGGTTTCATACCGAAACACTGACTACACTACTACAATCAATGCAATGGTGCGGATAAAACATGTTTTCTCAATGATTTTCACTTATTTCCTGGAAAGTTTCCCCCAACAATGTTGTGTGCAGCCTTGTTCATTGTAACCAGTCTGATGGGACTAAGTATGCAAACCCTGAAAAAGCAAGAATGGACAGAGGTTTCATGGCGAAACAATGTTTATAATGCTAAATTCAGCGTAGAAAAACGTTTAGAACATGCTTTCGCCATGGAATACACGTATTTCCAATGATTCTAACTTTTTCCAAACTATTGTCACCATTACGGCTTAAAAAGTGCTTTAAGCTGCATGCATCACAAAAACGTGGACTATGGCTATTCTCATGGGGAAACATTGACTAAACTACTAGAATCAGTGCAAAAATACGGATAAAACATGTCTTCTCAATGATTGTCACTCATGTCCTCGAAAGTGTCCTCCAACAATATTGTGTGCAACCTTGTTCATTGAAACCGGCCAACTGGGCTAACGTATGCAAACATTGAAAAAACAGGAATTGACAGAGTTTTCATGGCGAAACAACGTTTATAAGGCTTAATTCAGCGTAAAAACAAGTTTACAACATGGTTTTGCCATAGAATACACGTATTTCCAATGATTATAACTGTTTGCACACTAGTGTCACTTTTGCAGCTAATAAAGCATTGTAAGCTGCACGTATTACAAATACGTAAACTAAC
>OLMO02000003.1:6665411-6692555 GCA_900291935.2 Cassiopea xamachana | reverse complement strand
ATGGTCTGAGTGACGCTTCTCTATATTGGTACAAAAGGGTGAAGTCAGTTATGCTTGAGCATGGTGGTTCAATATCAAAATTAGATCCTACCGTGTTCTACTGGTGTGATGATACACAAGGACAAAATATGGATAGAGAAGTCTATGTAGTGCCACCTAAAGAAGCAAATTCTAATGGGATCTGGCTATTCAACAAATGGCCTGAGTGACGCTTCTCTATATTGGTACAAAAGGGTGAAGTCAGTTATGCTTGAGCATGGTGGTTCAATATCAAAATTAGATCCTACCGTGTTCTACTTGTGTGATGATACAAAGTCCTTAGTATAGATTTTTGCTTCACACGTTGATGATATCATTTGGTCAGGAGCTCAATTTGAGTGTGTTCTCAATAAAATTCGTGCAGCTTTCAAAGTCGGAAGAGAAGAAAGTAAAGCATTTAAATACTGTGGCCTTGAACTAACATCTATCAATAGAGAAATTTACCTCAAGGCAAATATACAGAAAATATGACACCTATCAAAGTAGATCGTATAAGAGCCCAAGAAAAAAGTTCTTTATTCACAGAAAAGGAGAAGCATGCACTTAGATCTAAAGTTGGGCAGCTTTTATGGCTTGCTCACCAAAGCTGACCTGATTTACTTTTTGACACTTGTGTTATTGCCACAAACATTATAAAATGTAGTGTGAAGGATATAGTTGATGTTAACAAAATCATTGGAAAAGCAAAATCATCGAAAATAACTTTGAAATATCAACATTTGGGTGATGATAATGATCTATGCTTGATGATCTTTGGTGATGTTGCCCTAGGAAATCTTACTGATGGTGATGATCCAGATGGTTATGTAATTTTTCTAGTTGGAAAATCTGGAAAATTCTCACCAATTTGGTGGAACTCCAAGAAACTACGCCAAGTTGTACATAACACACTGCTGCAGAAACAATTTCGGTGTGTGAAGCAATTTACAAGGCTGTTTTTATGTAGCTACATGTAGCTACATTGTTCACCGAAATAACTACTGGAAAAGATCAACCACAAATTCTGCCGTTGGTTTGCAATACAGATTGTAAATCCGTTTGAAACAGTATAGTCTTCAAAATATGTAGCTGAATAACATCTCCGTATAGAATTAAGTGGAATCAAAGAACCTACTAAGAATGGACAAATCCATAACATACAATGGTTGGAAACAAAGAAACAATTGGCTGATTGTGTTTAACAAAGAAAGGAGCTTCACCTATGGAGTTGAGACACGTACTTCAGCAAGGCAGTTTGTAGCAAATCTTTTACAAGCACCATGTTGTGCTGCACTATGAATGTTGAACTATCATTCAGCTATTACATTTTGTTTTGTTGTTAAAAAAAATTTAGGAACTTGTTGGGTTCGTACACACTGATCTCAAAAAGGGCTGGATCGAGCAACTTATTATTCTCAGTCTCAAGTTTTTGCTGCCCACGAACTTTGATCAGCGCCATTTTGATTGGGACCACTTTGACATAGGCTACGTGCTGTAGCAAGTGAGAATGTGCAGCCTTGCAAGAGTAACAGCGGATCGCTCTTATACTTTCGGCTGCAGTTAACGTTGGAGAAAGGACTTTAAGCGCCAGTGCATTTAGAGAGTGAATGAAGAATGGTGGTAGCAAGGAAATTCATAAGGACTTTCACTTGTAAGTGAATAGGCCTAAGTTGACCTACTTCATTCTATTCTGCTGATACCTGATATCAGTATTCAAGAGGAATGAAAGCGTCTTGTTTCTAAGCTTCATCTAGCAAGATTTTGATATGGGTGTGGCAACCAAATTACATCATTATTTTAGGGCATGGCACCAAAATCCCACCTGTGATGGCTAGCGCTGTTCCTGAAAGGAAGCTGTTTTGCTTTTTACGAAAATCAGAGGAAATTTCAAAATTTCCAGTCTCATTCTAAGGAAATAGCAGTTTTTGAAAGTGGAAGCACTGTAGACGTTATTGTCGGCTGGATCAAAACTGAAAAAGCTTTGACATTGATTACCGTTGCTTCTAAGATAAGGTATGTGGAAGATAAGATACATCTGGTCTTCAGGAAATTTCAAAATTTCCAGTCTCCTTCTAAGGAAATAGCAGTTTTTGAAAGTGGAAGCACTGTAGACGTTATTGTCGGCTGGATCAAAACTGAAAAAGCTTTGACATTGATTACCGTTGCTTCTAAGATAAGGTTTGTGGAAGATAAGATACATCTGGTCTTAGCGCCTAAAAAGAAGATACATGCTGAAGAGCAGATAAGAGATATAGGTAAAACAGTGATTTTCCTATTTTGTTGTTAAAATAACTCATTAAAGGTAAAATTGTAAAGTCAATCCCTTCGCTGAGATAAAGTCACCATTTCTTCATCTCATTTTGGTAGCATTGTGGCGCAATAGAGGGCGTTGGTCGAACTTATGGCCAAAGATGAGGGCCCCGTTTCATAGAATTTCCTGCGTGCTCTGCCCCCAAACCCCTCTTTCTCAATGATACACTTTCTCAAGCTGACCATATTAGAAGTATTTCATTGAATAACCCCAATCATGCTACAGGCCCCATTCCCATGTTGCACCAGGCATCCCCACTTTTTTGGAAAATTGTAGGTCCCATACGCTAACACCGTCAACAAGTTGCTTGGAAATTCTTCGGTAATGTTAGATTTTTTAAGCATCGTTTAGCTTGTTGAACAACGCTCAGTGCATCAGTCAACCTTGAAGTTGTTGTCTCTCGTTATTCATAGTAGTACTCGTGCTACGGGTGAAACAACTAGAGGTTGCAGATTCACTGTGACAAGATTATCTTTGTCATACCAGTTAGTTTTAATATTAGATTAGATGTTGTCTTCAAAAAAAGGTAATGTCTACAAGCAGCACATTTATACAAGAAAAACAATGAGAAAAATGTCTAAAAATTAGATAAAAACTAAGAAGCATTTTAAAAATACATGCAAGCTGAGCTTCGAATGCTAACTTGAAAAAACTTTGCACGAAAATGTTAGTAGAATAGAAACGAAACGGAAACAGTATCCAATATACATAACTTCAAAAAATTTATTACTTGAAATTTTTTTGTCTTGTATTACAATTGCGTAATTTGGGTTTCAATTATTTTCAGTAGTTTCAAGAACATAACAAACATAATAAAACGTCGGAGGCCGGATTTGGCAAAATAGTAGGAAACAATCAAGCTGAAGATAGAAAGTTGATTTCCTATGAAAGAAAACGTGCATTTATTGAGTAATTGATCATTCAATTAATATGGGAATGATCGAAATTTTGGTTAGTTGAACCAGGGTTCATAACCAATAAATGAATCAAAATTCCTGGACTATTCCCTAACTGGTAGTCACACAAGTGTGTCACACAAGTCACACAAGTCTCTTTAACTCCCATTTCACATATTCCCAAAAAGAAATAAAGAAAATGGAGCCCAATAGACAGGTAGTGCACATTATACCTCTTTTTTCAGGAAGCTATGCATAAATTTCACGCCTACTGACAACAATTAGAGCAACAACTTAGCAAACATCTATGCCAATAGCTAATGAAAATTTTATGCTGACTAAATACTTTCTTTTCCCATTTTCTTTGACTTGGATAAGAATTATAGAAAATTCCCTGACTATTCGAGGTTTTCCCTGACCTTTCGTAGCAATGCCCTATTTTCCAGGTATTCTAGGTTCAGTATGAACCCTGTTGCCTTGTAGGCGTAGCATTCTTGCACAAAATTTCTTATAACCAATTTCCTTAAAAATGCAAAGCAAAGAAAGTATCCGTTTGGCTCGATAAATTGCACAGTCCAGGACCACCTATATATTGACTCACAAAGGAATACATATCGACTTTAAATGCATGCATTGTTCCCTAATAAGTGATTTCGTAGTAAATGAGCAACTTCCTGGCAACATTTTGGAAAATGAGCAGCTTTTTCAAAAACATTGACATCTTTTGGGCAACTCTTGGACATTTATGCGCAACTTCTCAGGAAATTGTGAGCAACTTGTGGACAGGGAAACTTCATCCTAAAAAAATTGTTTTTTGGAACTGTTCAGATTTCTCTTCTAAAATTCAATACTTCTCCTTACCTAGGGTTGTCCATGCTGTCTTACCGTGTATGTGCCAGTCTCGTGTATGTGACAATTAGCTTCATTTCCATTATGTGAGTGTTTATGTTCTATCTTAGATTGAAATCGATGACTATGGATTAAGTTGGAACCATTTCATTGCCCCTGACTTATATTTACTTACTTTGATTTACCTTACGGTGTTGAAAAAAATTGTTCAAAATTGTCCGAAATCACAAAAAATGTTCGGAAATTAATATCCGAAAACATAATGTCCGAAACATCACTGTAAAAAATAAGTTGAAGATAACGTGTACTACTAAGATAACATAAGATATGCAGATAAGATTTGTCCTTGTTGATGTTACGGAACTTAATACTTAAGCTGACAAAAAATTTTTCTAATAGCCCCACTTTAAAGGCAAACAGTTCAGCATATCTTATCATAGTAGAAATTGCAATCAAAGTCAAAGCCTCTTCAGTTTTGGTCCAGCCGAAAATAACAAACGTTGCACATAGTTTGTAAATAGCCTACAAGCTCTACAGCAGTCACAATAGAAGTCTCCAGAATTTTTTGTCTTTGTTGGGGTAAGCATGATAAAATGGTGGAATGTGCTAAGATCAAAACAGAAGCAATTGAATCTGATAGCTCTGTGAATATACAGCACTTTTCAAAGTGGTATTGGCATGAGTTTTCAAAACGTCCAACATTTCTCGAAAATGACTGCCATTTAAAATGCTGGTGTACATGAATTAAAAAATGCTCATTATAATTTTCTACAAGAAAAGTTCTCTTTTATACAACAAACTAATAAATGAGAAATCTTGTTGCGGTTAAATGTGCAACTTTGGTGATGATGTAACCTATGAAAGTAGTTGAGCCCAGTTATCTCTATGTAGATAGGAGAAAATTAGCTCTAACCACAAATGAGTTGTTGTAACCCATTGATAAATTGCGCCCTACCCTTCTACAAAATTAACTACGGGGATAATGCTTCAAATGAAATATTCCAAAGAATGTAGCCAACAATGAACAAATAACTTTTGGGATTACGAGAAGCGATTAGGCAAGTCATTTACTGAAACTGTCCCAATTTATCTATATACAAATGCCAGAAATAACAGCTTGACTTCAGAGTTATCTATTCTATGGTTATCCATGCAATTGAGTTCCATAGCATCTCTATCTAGAAGATAATGCTACTAGTCTCAAGTGACAAATAAACTCGGAGTCCTAATAAACATGGGGTCGGAAAGAGCTCAGAAATCTAATAGACAGTGGGGTTAAATCGAGGGGTCCGAATTAGAAACGGCTTGAAATGATTGTAAAGAGACGGAAAGAACAAAAATAGGTTGCCATAAAAAATAAAACTAAAATATATACAGAATTATGCTATTGTGCTTTGAAAAGTGGGAGTGAGGAGTGCTATGACAGAAAGGAAATATCATAAGAATTAGCCAAAATAGGTAATTTTCTTTAAATTTAATAAACGGAGATCTTGATTAAGAAGATTGATAAATTAACATGCGGCGGGGGAAGTTTATTAGGCTCTTCAGAGTAATAGAAACGTATAACTTTTTATGAAAAACTCATACTAATAATGTTCTATTAAACAAATATCTAAGTAGCGATAATTAATTGCCTATAGAACAAAAGTACTTAGGTGATACAGGTATCTAACAAAATAACCCCAAATAAGATACAGAAAGCATTCCAAATGCTTAAGTTGATGGATAATGATTAATGAATAGTCTCATATATCAGAATCATCACTGTCTACTTGCATGTTTTCAATTAATCGTTGAACTTCATCTGACAGCCCAATAGATAATAAAAGACCTTCCTTCTGCTTTCGGTCTGCTTTCGAAACATTTATATGCATTCGCTCCTTAAAACTTTGTGAAGCACTGTATAGATATTCATATGAGGCCTGTAAAGCAAAATAATAAAAAATAAGGATAACTTCATGCACTGTAAAGCAAATGATACAACTGCTAAAGTTGTAGCTCTCCTTGTTACCTTTGAGAAAATGGATGTAGTTGAAGATTAATACTGTCAATATATAAACAAATCCAATTACTCAAAAGTAACAAAGAGAGCTACGACTTTAGTTTTATGCTATTCTAATACAAATACTGCAATACAAGTTACTACTGCACGACATAATATATAATAAAAATAATAACTAACTTGGACAACAAAGAAGTGGATCTAGACTAAGCAACTGGAGCATATGCATCGGCTAAATAATGACAATGAAAAATTTTAGTACATACTTTCAACAACATTAAATAACATTTATATACATCTCCTAGTCATACATACTGACTTTTTCATCATTGGGACTAAAATTGTATTGCTTTGGTCTACTTTCAAGGGCTGTGCTGGCATCCGAAAGGCGAATGCACTCTCACAAAACTTTGCTCCGACTAGATATAGGCACGTACATGATTGCGTAAGCATAACCAATCAATTAGATGGATTTTGCGCCAGTTCAAGAAAATACAACCCATGTAGTCTTAGCCAATCAAGTCGCAACTCAGGTGGAGCAAAATTTTTACAAATGCAGCATTGGATAGTGAAATGGAACGTTGAGTATTAAAGAGTTTCCCAAACAATAAGGTGCGCTCTACTACGCCTTAAGGAAGACTAGGCTCTAAGCAGTTTTGGGGATGCCACAACTGCTGAGGTGTAGCAGGCACTTTCAATACAAGCATTCGCTTGTGGTAAGGCGTACTCATAAAGAAGTATTCCAAAGATAACATCTTCCGTTTTTGTCGCTTTTCCTATATCACTTTGAGTTTACTCATCGAGATAATTTCTCGCTCTTGTAGTGGAGGACAACTAAATCTTAAATAAACTATCTACTCTTTTAGAAATAGTTTCGAACTCATTGTGAAAATGCCCTCAAACATTATGTCGACAGAATTCTATAGAACGCTAGTTTGTGTATTTCATTGCTAAGCTGGGGAAAAATTACTATGAATGAATTATATGATTATTTAAGCTAGAATACGTCTGTGAAGTTCTTGAACTGTGCAAAGGAAAGGAACGAAATGTTGTAGCGTTTATGTTTATATTCTAGATGGAAAAACATTAAATTTCTGAGTGTGAGGAATATTTATGAACACTTCACCGTTGAGACTGTTGCTATATGTAACTTAAATTCTCTTTTGTAACACAATTCTGGCTTTGACATTAAACCTGGACGTCAGCAATATTACTGTTTTGCTTAGGCCCGACATGGGCTGCTACGATAAGCCTCAGGTCGAGTGGCAGTACTTAGTATCCTGCAAGGCTTAGCAGCGCGTGTCGTAGTGCTTCCAAAACTCTAAGCAATGTGTTCGTGGACAATCCGTATTAAGCAATCAGGCATTACTGCAGAGGTAAGGCAAAATATGATTTTAAAATGCTCAATTCACAAACAGAAAATAATATGCTCTGTTTCGTGCATATCGTAAAATCCCGAATATACGTCCTTGGCTCATAGAGGTTCGTAAGCATGTTTTTGCGAGCTTAAGTAGATAAAGATATGCCTCATTTTTTTCATTTTAATATATATTCATACAGGCCATAATTTTCACATAATATGTGTTTTTCAAACCGATCTTTCAAAAAGGAAACACTTATACTAAGAGCAAAGATATCAATATACCTATTTTGTCATGTGAACATTTTATGAAAAACCTTCTCAAATGATCGGAGGCAGGTTAATTCAGAAACTTGCAAATCAGCGTGGCGGTCTCGTTTTTACAAGTGTACAGATAGTTGACCAACCAAATTTCTGAATTAGTGGAGCAGCAGAGGCATTATATGGGCTATGTGTTAAAATTCTTGAAGCTCTATTTTTGAATTTTTGCAAAGCGCTAAATTTTGATTCACTAAAGCAGCCTAGACGAAGTAACAGTATCTGAAATGGGGCTCAACAAATTTCTCTATACATTTCGTTGAGCACATTAGATGGAAGATATTGCTTAGCATACTTAATAAGTCCCAAGGATCGATTAGCCTTGGTCTTGATAATGTTGATATGTTTGTCCCATGTCAATTGACTGTCTATCTGAAGACCTAGATACTTTCCATCGGCAATCATTGCAATCGCTTGATCACCTATAGACAATGATGGTCGAGCTTCAGTCTGTCCTTCGATCCTACGGATGTTAGAGCCAGAATCTATACTAAGTGACTGTGATTTCTCAGCGTTCAGAGAAAGTTTGCTTGCGCACAACCAATCCTGTAGGTCCAAAAGCTTCAAGTTTAGGTCATTCAGTAGGTCATCAATGCTTTTTGAAGAAAGTGAGATAGCCGTGCCATCGACACACATGCTGACATGAGATTTTTACAGAGAAAGAGGTAGATCATTAATGCAAATCAGGAATAAGAGTGGACCAAGAAAAGAGCCCTGAGGAACTCCACAGATTATTCTATGCTCTGTCTATGTTCACTAATTAGCCCAAACACACAACATAACACCAAATTTAAGCCCTGGGCTTCATACGAAAAAGAGCGTGCATTGGAAATGAAATTTGCTAACTTGCGGCTCCGTAGGTACTATTGCGCAGCGGTGGATTTACTTTTATCAAAAGTGGCAGAACAAAGCTTTGACAGCAATGAAGAGCTTCCATACATCACTTTCTTTCTTATTCCAAAAATACAAACATGGCTTTGATACAGGCTAAATGTTGAAAGGCTATGAACATTATGAAAAACTGAAAGAAAATGCTCTTAGAACCAAACAAGCTGTTATGAATTACACTTCTGCGACGGAAATTTATTGCCTTATCTCATATGGGAGGAGATTTCTCAAAACTTCAAACTGAAAATAATGGTAATTCTCCTTGCGCGTTAATAAAAGATTTTATATCAAGCTTTCACGTCGCACAAAAATTGGTCTTTAAGCTTCAATGTGTACTTTTTTGATATCATGTACGAGACACGTACAATATTGAAGATACTACAGCATACCCTTGTAGGATCAAATGCTTTACTGCAGCACAGTAGATTTCCCAGGAGTCGTTGTCAAATTCAAAATAGTTGTTCGAAACTTGATCAAAATAAAGGAATAAGTCAAATAACGGAATTATCAATAGTTAATTGGGCTATTACCATGCGTACTGTCTTGATTTTAGCTCACACGCTTGGCCACGGAACGCAAACAAACAGTAATCTGCGGCCTATTAAAAACAATAGGCTTAGCACGAGTTTGAAAAAGTATACCTATTTGTCCAAGCACTTTTTCACATGCTCCCTATCAGCTGTTTGAGAATACATCACTAACCCTCATAGGAACGTCTTTTTTGAAAACATGATACCTGTCAGAGAGATTATTGAAAGGGAAACAAATTCTCCCTCAAAATCTTGAGCATACCTAGACCAAAACTATAAACAGAATTGCTGTCAATTGTCACTACTTTAGGGTGGTGGACCTCCTTAAAGCCATTAGTTGCAGGGTTTGTGCTGTGGGGAGTAGACGAGATTATTTTAAGGATTACATTTAAGGGCTAAGAAATCATTTTTAAGGAATACCTTTCTGTAATTCCATGATAAAAAGCAAACTAGTTTTTAAATAAATCTAACTTTGAAAACCTACTTCCTCCATGAATTGAGTAGAAATGGGGTTTTAAGGAGTTTTCTCCAAAATAAACGAATATAAGGAGTTGTTAAGCGCCCTTAAAAACGTGGATCAAATCTAAGGAGTTTTTAAGGAGTGTAAGGAGTAGCACGAACCTGGATTTGCTATGGTGGGTGAATATGTCTTGCTCTTAAACCTGTAAAACTGTGGGCGAAATTTCACCATTTGACAGTCGAATACTTCTCTAAAATATGTCCGAATATCTCATTGGAAGTAGACTGGATTTCAGCGCGCTTGCTACAATGTAATCAGCAGCATCTCTCATCTCATCTCCTTTTAAAATTGTTGCATTCCGGCCTACTGCAGCTTTCCTGCAAAAGTGGTCTATTCCTAGTCAGGCACCTTATTTAAATTCACTGGATTTCGTTGTTAATAGCAACAATTAGTCCATTCAATAGTAAATGAACAATGCTGAAAACAATAAACTTAGTCTCCAACTTTTTTGAAGATCACTACTATCAATACACATGCTCAAGTGCGGTCAACTATAACACTGACCTTATGGCTGTTTGATAATGTACTCTAGTGTTTCAAATAGAAGGGGGTGTTCATATCTACCAATATTGAAAAGAAGGGGTGTAAACAGAAGGGGAGTGTTCATGTCGGCTAGTTTTCACTAAAAATAGTGTGCTAATAGAAGAGGATATGCATGTCACAGCTTATCAATAGAAAAAGAGTGCTAAGAGAAGGTAGTTCATGCTGGTAAATTGTGTTATTAAAAGGGAATTTAATTTTCTGCCTGCTCATATTATGATCGATTTGTAAAATTTAATAGAAGGGGGATGTTAATGTGTAACAGGGGGGAAGGAAAATTCTACTGAAATTAATAGACAGGGGGCGTTTATCCTCTGATATTCCTGCACAGGAATATTCCTGCAAAATATTTAAATGTTAGGGCAGTTACTTAAACGTGACAAGATCTACAATAAAATGAAAGACATGAATTGTGCCAAGGTGAATATTTATGAATATTTAAGAGTTACGAAAGTCCTTTTCATACATTGAAATTTGTTCTAACGAAAATCAAAGTGTGTTTTGAAGGCCTTCCATTAGCAAGCAGCCATTAGCTACCTTATTTTTGCTTCCAACTTTGATTTCGAAGATGTAGTAGTTCTGGTACAATCCTTTCATGTAACCAGTTAAAGTCTTAAAAGGACCTTTAAGGCAAAAGAGAAGAAAAGATGTATTTGAGGGCTTTCTCGGGTCAATCCGTACTGCCTTCACTTTCATAGTAATCTCTGTCGTCATAAATGTGGCATAGATTGTCTTGTTTGCTGCAGGCATCACAGAAACATGCTGGTGTACATTCAAGGCTATTTTCCTGAAAGCGCATTTTCTTGGGGAACACTCTGATGTACAAACACAATTCAGCAATTCCATGACTTCATTTGGGACAGGTTTTTTCTTACATAACACTAGTACATTGCAATCATTCTCAGAGATCTAAACACCTACAGGGCCTGGCAATGCTCTGATAGAGATCTACATCTTTTCAAGCATTAACATACATAATTTACTCTTAAATATGCGGAAAGAAAGTTCCTTTTGCTGGGGGCAGCCATTCACTTTCTTTTGCTTGCATAAAAAGACTTCATTGAAGCTCTTCTAAGGATTTAGTTGGAAACTCCACATGTAAACTCTACACTTTCAATGTCTGGATAGGTTCAAGAGCCAAGTGAGAGACCAAGGCCAGTAAGAGCTGCAATGATCCCAACATTATCTTTCAAGAGTAAGAAACTTTGAACCCATTTGCGCTTTGACATTACAGGTATCTTCCCACCCTCACGCCTGTAGGGCAAACAATATTCTTGTCTCAATGGGCCCTAGCTTTTGATAGAATATTCCAATTCCTATGGTGTGATGATTTCTTTTTCCGGCTTTCAAATATAACCACAATGTAAAATGCCTATCAAATATCTACATCAATATAACGTAAACTTAAGGTTCAAGGGGCAACATCTATAAAGTTGCCAAGAGTGCATTTTGCGGAATCCAGACAATGCAGAGGTATCAGACTATCAGCTTCTTCGTCAGGGTTTGTACGGCTTTTGTGGCAAAAAGTTATCTGATTTGTTGCATAATTTGTACAGTTTTCCCTGTCTAATAGGATGATTTCACATCTACCAACCAAATTTGATACTAAGGGAAAAATTGATTTAGCATGTTCGAAATATAATTATTGTGATGGACTTTTAGCCATCTATTCAACTAACTGCTGCCATGTATCATGTGCAGTCATTGGCTGGGAGTTCAGACCCGTATATAGCTGAATTGGAGTGGGAGATGCAGATATAGAAGTAAAGTTAAAAGGTGGAGAGTGCGCTGCATGTATACATATCTCCAATGCTTTGGATTTGTTAAGCTTTGTGACTGCTCATTCCACCACATTGTAGAAAGAGCAGTCACAAAGCTATTTCTCTGCTTTACTGAAAGTAGTATATCCATAAACTCTGCAATCACTTGCAACAGTTTACTTCTTGAAATTGTATTGATCTTTTGGTACAGATTGCAGAAGGCAAGTATATTTATTTGACGGGCCTCAATGTCCCAATTGAGTGCTTTCCGTGAAAAAGCAGTCATACTGTCGCAGGTCCATAGCCTCCTTGCCATAGTGGTGGCGCGTTTATTGAGGCAAGTAGGGCAGTGCCCTAAATAAGAGTTTCAGGAAACAGTTTTTTCTTCATGTAGAAAGTAATGCCTTAAAAACTACAATACGAAACAGCAGCATTTACTTTTCCTTCACTTTAACTCGATCTGCCTTGTACACTTTACATTAACAATGCAAAGTCATGTCCCCCTGGAGCTTTGCTATGGCTGGGTATAACCCAAGCGATATAACATTTAGCCAATCATATGAAGTATTTGTATTTCATCAGTATTCTCTCGCTGTTTCTGCACTACAGAACAGCAGAGCTTTTCATTATTTAGGGGTACATTCCAGGTTGTCCCACAACATTTAATCGTACTCTAAAACTGATCGAGATAGGAATCTTAGTCAAATCTTGCTGCCAACTGATTGGTTTAAAATCTATTATGAGTGACTATAACCTGGGCCAAGCGAGGCAAGATGGGATGTGACCTATCCAGCTTTTGTTAACAAATACTGCGAGCTACACTTTTGTTTACTAACTACATCAATATTTAGCTTCATCGAAGTGAAGACAGTATATTTCCCTTTAGCAAATCCTGCTAATCGTTAGTTAGTACAAGATCACGTGAAGGTAAGTGATTTGGCCCTGAAGAAAAAATTTTCACGTTGCACATTTATGGGGCTTGATGGGTGCTAGATACCCCATCGTAATTTCAGTGTGCCCCACCAACACAAGACTGACCCATGCAGACCCATGTACTGCCTTGGTCTATCTATATATACCGCAGTATACTGTAGTTTAAAGTCCTCAATATACTGTCCAAAAGCATGCAGTGCTGCAAAACCAACAATACGGTCACCCATTTGTAGCATTATATGATACATGTTACCAGTGAAATTCTTAATCTTCAAAGCGTGCTCTTAGAAAAATAGGTCTAGGGTTATGACTGTCCACCTGTCTGTATCACACACAACAACACTTACATTCGTAGCAAGCTTTAATGTAGTATACAAGGTGCTTGCATTAGTTGGTGAAGTCCTCATAAATGGGGAAAGAGCATTAATTTTAGTACAATCTCCAGTAGATGAGCTACATGAATTGAATGCAATCCAAGTGGCAAAGTTCTCTTTCATGCTATCGGTGTTGTTATCTTCACTGCCTGTCTTTGCAGAGCGGTACTTGTTTGAGCTATATTGGGCTCTCTGCATGGAGTGAATGGAACGCTATCCGAATCAAATCTTTTGTGTTCACATCTTTTACATCATCTGTACTTTTTACTTTGTGGAAATCGATCAATCCTTTGGCTAGCAAAGCCAATTCATTTATATCATAGATGTATTGTTTTTCATTTCTTTCCAATGTTGTTGGCTACAGCATTGTTTATGTTGGTTTATATTTTTCACTGTCCCATGACACTGAGTCTGTCCATTATAACCATTTATTTGCCAATTGATATGATCAATGACAAACAATATGCTCTTCCCTTTCTTTGTGAACGGTGAAAGCACAAAGCTAGAGTTCTCAAATTCTTTTACAATTCCTTTACAAACTGCAGAAGCAATCCTTTATTTCCACTTTAAGACTCCGCTATAGCTTTCGCCTGTACTCACGTATGTCATCCTGTACATTAAATTTTGTGAAAGGTGACTTTATGAACGGTTACTGAAAGTGCCACTGATACAGGTGTATTTCCGCATTGCCTAAATGATGCAATTTTTGGCAATAGCCCATACAAAATTTATCGATCTTTTGTATACTCTGATATAATATGTTGGACAAATACCAACTGCACTATTGACTTGCTTTCTTCTTCTTGCACAAAGTTTTTGTTTCCAGTAAATGTCCAGTTAGAAAACACTTTCAGTTTGTGGTAACTTGAAATCTTCAAAAGTCCCGATGAAACGCCAGTCTGGAGTGACTTTAACATCTTGTCTGAAAATCAGTGCAGCTATCAGTAAAACTTTCATATCTTCCTCTAGATCATAATTATCATCTAAATATGTTGCTAAAGCTGAATCTATAGTTTGTATTAACGATACAATGTTGTATTTATTATTCTGCTATGAAGAGTGAATTTCAGCATTTGGTACGTGTTCATTAATCACATCTTGTATACACCATTGATAGCTGCTAGATGTTCCTGCTATCATCAGACAATCGCATCAAGCATGAAACTCAGAGTAATACTTAAAGGGCAGCTCCGCAGCTCCTATTTTTCATGCGCAAAACCTTGGAGCTCAAAAATTTTTGTTAAGAAAGTCTTGAAACTGGAATCGGTAGAAAGCTAAGAAAGTTTCATTACTGGGCTAAAACGGCTTTCTTATAAAATAAAAAATGTGTCTCTCTGATACAACGTCTGCCAAAAGTCCTTGGAGCACCCATACAGTGTTAGGAATTTTCCATCCCCGTCCTATTTTCGCTACAGAAATGACAATTCTGAGCCCCTTTCCCCCTTCATACAATGTTGAATAGATAGCCGAAGTCCTTAGCTATTTGGAAAAAACATCATCTCTCCCTCAGTGCTATTCGTAGCACCTTCAAACAAAATTGTTGTACGGAGAGGGGAATTTGTAGTTCGTCTACAGAATAAATCACAGGAAGTGTTCTAAGACTTATGGCAGACATTGTTGCTCTGTGGCAGCTGCGAGGAAATAATAGATAACAGTAGTTTGAGATTTTCAGCTGATGACTTCATAATTATGCAAATTTGTGTAAATTATTCTTCACAACTAATACCATTGCCTAGCTTGCCCTTTATATATGGTAATAAAAACATTTAGGCTCTTCATCATAATAGCCTAGAAAGACAATAGAAAAGTATTAGACTATGAAACTCAATAATACTGCAAATTTGCGGCTAACTTTCAATAAGTTTTGACGTAGAACATCAACACACACACACACACACACACACACACACACACAAACACACACACACACACACACACACACACACACACACACACACACACACACATATATCTGCGCTAACGTATCTCAAGTATGTTAAAGGCATTGTAAAGGAAAAATGGGAATCTGGGGGCTTGCTCCCAGAAAAATGTTTTGAGATAATGTCCTCTAGATTGTCATTAAACGCCCTTTTGCAGAATAGACAGGGTTGCCACTCATTTCCCTCTGACATTCTTACAACCCATACTTAACGATATCATTTCATTGGACAGATATGGGGTATCAGAGAGCCTTTAACCTACTTGTGGCCGTTCAAATTGTTGGCCTAATGAAAAACAGATCTGTACGTCATGATGACTACGTGAAACAAAATGATAAACAAATAGGTAAAATTTAGCAACAATCATACTCAGCTGAATGCATGGCTGAGTACGGAGAAAGTCACTGCTCTGAAATAAAACAATGAAAAACTTTCCCTGATTTTCTGAAAGATCTATCGTTTGTCCATGATTTTCTCTGACTGAAAATAAAACTCCCTGATTAGGTGGTAAATCAGGATATCTTCTGGTTAGTAAGCTTTTTTATTGATCTCTATTAACCCAAATGTCTTAAAGTTCTGCTCTTTGGCTATTTTTATGCCGTTGGGGCAGGAGCGCTAGTAGAGCACATTCATTTCATTTTAATTTTTAATTCTTTAAACATGATGACCCCTCAGATACAAAGATCTGTTTTCCAGGGGAAGATATGAAAAAACTAATACATAAGATATATAATACATACTTACATACTAAATAAAACTCTTTACTACATAAAGCAAGAATGAAGTAAGACAAACAAATAAACAAACAATTGAAAACGAAAATTTCTTTCACTTCTACATGCATGGTTTTCAGTTTCATCTTAAATGATTGGAAACTATTAGCTTTCTTACAATCGTTAGGTAACGAATTCCAAACTAAGGCCCCCTATATGCAAAGCAGTTTTGCTCATGTTTTGTTTTTAGTCTTAGTGGTTTTAAGGCTGGGCTACGCTAAAGATAAAAGATTAGATATTCCTCATTTGGAAGCGATAGGAAATGATTATCTTGTAGTGTATCAGCGCAGTAGAAAAAAGATTTGATATTCCGGCTAAGATAAACAAATTGCGATTCATCTTGAACTAGCTCAGCTCCATAGGCCTACTAGGGAAGATTACGTTGAAGAAGTTCTGCTTTGCAACACTATTGCCTGTGCTAGCGTCATATATGCAGCCTCGCTAGGTGATATCAGGCCACAAAATAGAATGGAGTGGTGCAAAGACTATTGTAGAGAATGAGATGAACGAGGGGCATGTAAGCTACCTTTGGAAGAACTTCAGTTCAGCTACACATTTTCATTCCGTCGCTATTTAACAATGAGTGTTGGAAATTTTGAGGTAATGCTTTGCGAAATTCAGTTCTTTCTTCGCAACCTTCTTCTTTTTGTACCCCCTTGACAACAGATAATGAAAGAGACCCCCCAGAACTGAAGCTGTCCAAACAGTACTATATTGTACACTGGTTTTGTGGTTGATATTGACAGTTTCCTAGTCATTTGATAAGTTGCTTTGCCCCTAGTGGACTTTCTCCCTGGACTTGAAAATATGGGTGCTAGGGTCGTTTTATCGTCGGATCCATTAATCATACCATACACACAGAAACCTGGGATTAGGGGGCCTATGCCCCCCAATTAACTCAAATTTGAATGCATAGTTGCCCTCTTTGCTAGTGAGGGTATCCCCTAATGCATATGTCTCCCCCTACTTTTCAATACCTCCAACGTTCCTGAATATTTCGCATTAAAATCTACCCTGGGATGAACCTGTAGGTATTGAGCTGCATAGTAAAAAATGGATGAGAAGCACATTCAATTGCATAGATATATTCATTTGTTTGTTTCCTTTTCTTAGTTTGGCTCTTTCTAAACTTGTCAATATTTACCAGATGTGCACCCCTATTTGCAAATGCAGATCCACTAGTAGAGAGATTTCTATGTATAATTGCAATTTGAATATAAAGACAAGAAGTATAAAAATCACTTCTTTTAATATGATACCTTATGAGCAGTAATAGCAAAGTAATATTCTTTGCAGGAATTATTACTGATTGTGGGACTACATATAACAAAACAATCAACTCATATAACGAAAAAACCCCACTGCTGAAGAAAAAGTGGCCGTTACCCTCCGTTGTCTTGCAACAGGCAATTCTTTTCCGGATCTAGCTTAAACATTTCACATGCATCGTACTATCGTACTACAATAGCAAATTTTGTACTATTGATGCGTACAAAGTCTGAAAGATGTTTCCTTAAAACTCCCACAATCACCCGATATTTGGAGAGAATATTCCAGGTATACACAAGAAAGATGGCAATTCCCCAATTTTATAGGGGCTGCAGATGGGAAACACGTTGTTATCCTGCATCCAGCAAAATCCAGCTCCAGCAATTACAATTACAAGGACTTCGTTGGTGTTGTCTTGCTGCCTATAGTCGATTATGGCTATAAATTTACAGAATGGATTACTTGGTTTGACTGAGCATGAGCCTCTGCCGCAGTCCAATGAAACACAATAAATTTTGAGTCAAAATGATGAACTCATACCCTTCGTCTTTGTCGTAGATGATGCCTTTCTATTGGGTGTAAATTGCATGAATCCAAATTCCCAAGAGGTCTAACGGACAGCAGGCGTATTTTAAACTATCGCTTATCCAGAGTACGAACGCTGAGTGAATGTCTTTGGCTTATGGGTAAATTGGCTTAGAGTCTTTACTACAACTACAGCACTACAACCCGATAAAGTAGTTGCTGTTATATTATTAACATTCGCTCTTCATAATTCTTTTTGGAATAAATCAAAAGACAAGTATACTGGAAATAGTGTGTTTGATATTGAAAGCAATGATGTTGACTTTAACCCTGGTGAATTGGGCGGAGATCCTGAAAATATCAAGTTTTTACGAGCAATTCCATCCAATAAAAGAAACAGGGCACTGTCGGCTACACACGTTCGTGAGGTATTAGCTGATCATTTTTATTCTTCAGGGAAATTCCCTGGCAATGGAAGCTATTACTTTGAGAAAGTTTTTCTTTAATATACTTGATAAATGTTTAATATATATTTGATGTAGCGGATAGAATTGATGTAACGGACTGGTCATTAATGCTGACAGAGTAGGAGGCTCAAGACATCTGGCTGGGAGGGGGGGGACCAAATTTTACCCAATCATAGGTAGGGGGAAGAAAAATAGATGTCACTTTGTAAACAATGGGAATTAAGTTCCTTCTGAGATGCTGGAGGGAGACCAAAATTTTTAGCTAAATCTGAGAGAGGGATGAAAATTCTATCAAAATATAAAAGAATGTCTTCCATCCTTTCCAACAAGTAATTTATGACCTGTCCCAAAGTCATAATTAACAGCATTTCAAAAGTGATACACAATGACTTATGAATCCAAAGATATAAAACAGTATAAATATATAGAGTTAAATTTGATTAAATGTTGCAACAATTCTAGTTACTAGTATGTATAGCTTTCTGGAGTATCTGATGCAGATTGCTCATCGAATTCTCCTGTATCATGAAACGGTGATGCAGAGCATTGTGCTGGGGCATGTGTGGGGTATTTTCGACAAATTGACTGTGGCTGTCCAAAATGATGATATCGAAGCTGTATTAATTTCTGCTAAAACTCTAGCTCTGCTAATGCTTTGGCTTCGGTGTCTGGAATGTTGCTCAGCATCTACAGAACTATTCTTTAACAGCTATATAGATAAATAAATAAATACATATACACTTGCCTCACATAAGTATTTCACCGCCTTATCCAAAATGGCGTCGAGTTATGGACTTCCGACAATCGCACGTAGAAAATTAAGGAATTATTTAGACAACTAATTATAAGCGGAATACAATGGAAGTTCTACCAACTAATGCACAATATTTCCAAAGCTGAAAAGTTTAAACTAATTGATAGTAACAGATCTAGTTATTGTTGTATTGTTAGTATTTTGTGGGATAACCACGTATCGCTTGAACTGCTGCAAGTTGTTTTGGCATTGACTGGTAAAGTGTTCGGAGGTAGTCACTTGGAATTTGCTGCCAAACTTCCTCAACTCGTAAAATCAAATCATGTCTGGTTGTAGGAGGACCTCTTCGATCAACATTAAGTTGGTTTTTTACAAATTGCCAAACGTTTTCGATCAAATTTAGATCAGGACTCTGTGCAGGCCAAGGGAGGAGTTTTATTCCCTGGGACTGAAAATAGTTTTTCGTGCTTTTGGCTTGGTGTGGTGGTGCACTATCTTGTTGGAAGATATATGGCCTATTTCTATCACCATAGATGCCAAGAATACTTTCGGGTAAATTGTTTTGCAGCACTGACACATAACTTAAGGCAATCATTTTCTGGTCACAAATAACCAGCTTCCCAACCCCATTAGGCCCAATGCATCCCCAGCACATGATTGATAATGCATTGGTGAATCTTGGTTGGAAAAGCTCTGGTTTGTAGGCTTCCGTTGGCATACGCCAAACCCTAAGCATTTTCGAATCATTTTTAAGGCCAAAACGGCATCCATCCGAAAAAACTACATCATTCCAGTACTCAGCTGGCCATTCACTGAGAACCTTTGCCCATTGACGACGGTACGCTCTATTTTTTAAGGAAATATACGGTTTTGTTTTTCTTTGAAAGCTATACAGTCTGTATTTATGAAGAATTTTCTTTATTAAAGATGTAGTGGCATATTGGTACTACTGCGAAATTTTTATGTCGGATACTATATTCTGTAAAGTTGAAAATTTTAGTCTCTTAGCAGCTCTACAAATTACTCGTTGTCCTCTTTCATTGAATTTGTTTGGACGCCCTGGACTCTCTTTGTTTTCAACTGAGCCAGTCGTAGCAAACTTTTTGTAAATCTTCACGGCTGTAGAATGGTGGCAGCCAACTTGTTTTCCTATTTCACGATAAGATATGCCACTTTCCCTCAAATATCTGACCACAAATACCCCCAGAGCAGACTTAAATCCAGGAAAAGCTTCAGGACTGTGGAAAGTCTGGACCCTAATTTATCAGCATTCTGGCGTCGGAAAGCCTGGAACGAACTGGAAACCTACCCAAATGAGGCAATACAGCCGCCAATTGAAGAATTACCAATTGGGACAGATCTTCAAAGAAAAGACTGGGTGTTGCTCAACAGAGCAAGAGGCAAAGTAGGAAGGACGGCCAGTACCCTGCACAAGTGGAAACTCGCACCTTCTAGCGAATGCACGTGTGGCCACCCAAACCAAACAGTCAACCAC
The DNA here is from genome assembly GCA_900291935.2 of Cassiopea xamachana. Taxonomy (NCBI): domain Eukaryota; kingdom Metazoa; phylum Cnidaria; class Scyphozoa; order Rhizostomeae; family Cassiopeidae; genus Cassiopea; species Cassiopea xamachana. Next base: position 6,672,033 of record OLMO02000003.1, on the reverse strand, counting down.
ACTCTCTCAGAATGCCCACAGGGTCCCCACTGCACCGATCAAGATCTCCGAGAATGCAACGAGACAGCCCGAGTTTGAATAACCCATTGGCGCGATAAGATATGATGATGATGATCTGACCACTATCCGTTGCTCAAAATTAAATTCTATGCTTTTAGGCGTTTCGCATTTGTTGGGCTGTAGAAAACGTACGACGTATTTTGTTTTTGTTATTATCCTGAAAAATGGCGTCAGCAAATAACTTCATATTTTCCCGCCGAAATTATCACCTTAAGTGTTACATAAATCTACTTACTGCAATTTTAATGTTGGCCTAATAAGAATATGTTGTATTGCTGCCGCCATTTTGCATACGGTGGTGAAATACTTGTGTGAGGCTAGTGTATACACACATACATACATGCATACATACATGGTCTCGCTGTTCTGCAGGTTTAGCTAAAGTCAGCTAATGCTGATCTGATGTGGAAATACTTCTCAGACAAATTAATTAATTACTCTTAGTGCGACATTGCCAGGGGTTACAATTTGCAGAGGATCGGAAGTACTGAGAGAAGCCAGCAAACGGGAGGTTTAAAACTAGCGGGGAGCTATGAATCTAAGTAAAACGGAAAATACCGCCGAAAAGTTCTCTCAGTTTACAAATCGAGCGTCTGTGGTAGTGAGGTTATAAGAACCACCGAAGTATAGATGAAAAGTACAAATACATCAAAATTTGCTACGATCATGACTCCCAGGAATTCACTAACGGGCTTCTGATGTCTCTGAGCTCATATGTTTCATGTCACTGTTGCATTATCAATTAGGTGCTCTGCTCTTAACCCCTGCTTTTCTCTTAGTGTCCTAACTGACTTGGGGGATGGGGGATTGCTGATATTACATGGTGACGCCTCAGAAGATGAACTTTCAGGATAGCCAATGCTACTGATAGTTTCCCTCGCAATTAGGCTGTCTTGCAAAAAATGCAACTGAGCATGAAACTTCAAAAAATGTACATAAATATTATCAGTCCTTGAACCACTTTGCTGTGATGCCACAATTTTTCTTCTTGCAGCTTAGTAGTAGTTGCGCAGATTTACTATTTTGTCTTGGATTTGTTTGACAGTTGTCACACCAAACCCTCCATTTTGTAAACGAGATAGAATAGATTACAACGCTTTAGTTCTATATTATCCGTTCTGATAGCGGGTCTTGCGAGTTCTCTAGAGCCATGTTCTCGACCATAAATCCTGATTAACTTGGTGCTTCCTCTGCACTGCTATTGAGAGAGAGAGCGAGAGACATATTCATAATATAGTCGCATATAACAGTCATTTCATCATGCAAAATTGTATATCACAGATTTAAATCTTTTTCTGCTGAATTTTAGAAGTTTGATTTATTGCTTACCTTTGGTGCCTCTCTAGAAGTGTTCACTTCAAGTACTCGTTGAAAAATTTGTGGAATATTCATGTTGTCTACTTCAGAAACAGTTTGGTCCAGTTGCAATCCTTGACCTAAAGACATGCTGAGAAAATGGTCATGAATAAAATCAAACGTGTTTGATTTTATTCATTAAGATTCGCAGCAGGAGTTGACAGCTAGTTCCCCAAAGCTAATTTGGTTTTACATACCAGACAGGTTATATATGCTAGATCTGGAGGAATAAATTTAATTGATACAGATGATACTCTATTGAAGGGGGTAGTTAGATAAATTGGCACCTGACTATTTACAGCCTTATAAACCATGCTTGTAGATTTTTCATGGACCATTTGATTGACACTTGGCAATCTAAGACTTTCAAAAGTGGCTCGGCTGGTGCATCATACGGATAATTGGTTATTACATGCACAGATCTATTTTGCATTCTCGAGAAATCGGCGTGTACTAATCCCACAGTTGCCCTAAATAGCACAGCAAAAACTTGAGTGTGGCACAAGGCTAGTAGAGCAAAAAATTGCAGGCATGCCTATCAAAAACATTCAATGTCCAAGACAATTGCTAGTATGCAGTGTCTACTATAAGGCCCCCCATTGTTGGGAGCAGAGTAAAATGTCCAAATATAGGTCTTCAAATGGTTGGAAAGTGCTATCTTAAGATTGGTTTTACAAATAGAGTATCTCATAAGAGAGCCAATTTGGTAATCTATGAAGCAGAAATTACAGAAGATGTATCTTAGCTAAAACTCCCAAAGCTCGGGCCCTGCTTTTTCTTGAGGATGATTCAATTTGCAAGTTGGAGGCAGTTTGACAGCAGTGGTGGACACTAGCATTTTTGGGGGCAGAAAATGCCTTGTGAAAGCCAAGGCGCATGTCATATAAAATAGGATATAAACTGTTTTATCACCCAACTTTATGCTTAGAAGGAAACTTCATTTCCTAACCTGAATTTTGAAGACTTAGAACAAACAAAGAAAAAGTAAGACCGAAATGACTGCATACCAAAACGATGCCTGTAGGCCAATGGAAAAAGTGGTGCTACCTTATTGCTGTCTTATACGTCTATGCCAAAGCCGTAGAAGTAGTCTAACGCCAGTATGCTTGTTTGTACGTTTTCTAATATTGTTTCCTTTGAGTAACTACCAATGAATATTTGTCCTACCTTTTTTACGTCTTCAAGCTGCATAAAAACTCTTTTCTTTTTGCAGTAAAAATTTCTTTTAACTGTTAGTTCTTCAACCATTAAACCAGCATTATGTAGCCTTCAAATCTTAAAAAATTACCTAAAGTAGGCTATGCAATGATCTGACTCTAACGGAATTTTCACCAAGCTTCAAAGTTGGGCATTACACCCCCACACACCCCGGTCACTCCGTCCCTAAACCCAGATATCTGGCAGTAGCCGCACCGAATGAACTTCACGGGTGAGAGTTCCCTATCACTGAACAGGGTCGAAACCTATACGTTATCTTTGCAGTGGGGAGGCAAACTCAAGAACAGAAGTACTGGCGTTTTATACTTTGACTAAGTTGCAAACCGAAGTCCCTATAGCACTTGTGTCAAGACTGAAAAACAGGGTAGCCAATGATATTTTGCAATGAAATTAAAGGAGTTTTCCAGGACTTTTCTAGATGCCTTCCAGGAGTCTACCTAGGAGAGGCAGATCAATTTTTCATACCAATCCATATCAATTTCAGTGTTGCATACAAAAAGGTCGGCCCATTTCAGTTGAACATTGAGTCTACACAGTAGAGCAGTAGCAGAAAACGGCTAGCTGCCAAGTAGTTTGGTAAATACGCAAAAATAGTGGAGGAAAAAGGGGGTTTGGGAGCTTGCCTTAAGAAAAGATTTTAGGAGCATACTCTCCATACCACTGGAAAATGCCCTTTCGCAGAATAAAACAAAAGTTGTTTTCCAATGGGGTGGGTAGCTAAGCTATGAAGTATCAACTTCATTTCAAAAAACTTACTTTCAAAAGGTTTTACACTTTACAGGAGTATTTAAACAAGCACAGCACCATTGGGGGGGGGGTTGGGGGTCCAGCTCCCATATTCTGCTAACTAGTGACATTAAAAAGATAAATGTTCTAAAAGCTAATACCTTCCAGTCCCCACTTTTCATCCAGTGCTACTGTACCTGCTTCCAGGAGGAACTAGTAGTGGCCAAACTGAAAAAAATTTAATTTGTTGCCAAACCAGTTCAGGATCTCCAAATGCCACATATCTGCATCGTAGTGTTCCTGGATTCTAGATTGGGTAGAAAGCCATTGAGAAATGATTGAAATGTACAGTGTAGACCCATTCTGTGTATAACCTTGTTAATGATTGTCTTGTGTCTGTACCAATTCCATGGCACTAAATGTGCAGCGAAAATTAAGGAACTATTACAGGACTTTTAGTAATTGATCATTAGAGGTCCAGTCCATGAGAAGGATACTTTTGGAACTAAGCAGTGAGCTAGGTCCCTTATGAAAAGGCATGTATGCCATATAGACGCATCATGCACTGTACGTCCAATAAGCATCAATTTGAAAAGAGAGGTATATAATTGAAAACTCTATTAGGCTTTCTTGTTCAGTGGTCTGTTGTTTTTGTAAAGCATTGATACACTCTCTCCTTCATATTATTCGAAATTGATGGTTCCTAACGGGACAAATTCTGCTTATCTAATATTGTTTGCCTAATCTCTGCTGATAGTTTTCTGTCCCTTCTTATTACTGTAGAGGAGCAACATTCATCAAAGCACAACAGCGCTATTTGGCAATTTTTAAGAATGCTTTTATTCCGTGACTTCCACATACATAGAGTCAAGCAGTTTCTTCCCATATTGCTTCTGGATTGCCCCTCATTAGGAATGGTTTGTTAGTAGACGTTTGCAAATTAATTACCAGGCGTAATAACCGAAAAACGAAATAACTACTACGTGCGAACAAATGTCACGTTCATATCTCCCGTCAGAACCATAATCAGGTTGAGTCTATGTCCCATTACGTTCTGAACATTTAATTTCTGGGCTTTGTTGGGCTTTAAAACCATACACATGTTCAACTTAGAAAGTTTATAAAGTTGAACCTCGATAAGTCGACTCTCCGATCTTGAAAATTTTCTCTTTTCCTTTCGGTTTAGTACACTCTATGTATAGAAAATGCCATGGATAAGTCGAATAACTTGATAAGTCGAATAAATTGCTAACTCTTTTCAACAAATAACTCCGTCCAAGTCGAACAAAATTGGTAAATTCAAAGAAAATGTGGTCGAAAAAGCCGTCAGCAATCTTGATCAACATTTCATCGATCTATATCAACATATAAAATCTAAATATTCCATTGTTTTATTCAAATTTTCGCAAAAATTCACACGGCCTTCAAAAGTTTGAAGGTCGTACAGATTTTGGTAATATTTTTCAATTGGCATGGGACTTGCACTCCATTTCTATTGTTCAAATTTACTGCTTGAATTTTTAATTTAAACAAACATTTGCTTCTTGAGGCATCTGATTAAGAAAATCAAATATAATTTTTGGATGCTTTGCTCTGCTGCCCATTGTCAAAATGGCAAATGAGGGCATACAGGGGCATTTGACAACTCTTCAGTGGGCCAAAGCATTGCTTTGGCGGCCATTTAGGCATATCTTGAGTTAGATGGTCCGAAAAGGTGGTTGAGAGCTCATTTGAAGAGTAATTGACTAATAAAAACAAAAAGAAATTGTCAAAAAACTGAAGATCTGGGATCTAATTTCCTTATATGGTCATTAATGAATGCGGCTTATTTGATTTATGCAGTCAAGTACAATGCACCGGCACACACCACATACATTTCATTTCTTTTTGTAATAAATTTAAAGTCAATCATCAAAATTAAAATATTTGGAATTTTCTTGAATATCTTGTCATTACCACATGGATTTACAAAAGAACCCAATGAATTGAGTGGACTTGGGGCAGCACCAAAATATGGCTTTAATAGATGAAACAGTGATACTACGGCCTACATAGACTATATTGATCTAAATTAATAAATTATTAAATTAAAAAAAACTACTAACATACTTTTGAAGTTGAAGGGGCGCTTCGGAGGATGTTTTTATTAAAAAAGTTCAATTGCATTAATTGGTATTAAACTAAGATTTAGCAATTATCTAGCTAGCTAAGTTGCTAAAGTTGACATTTGGAAAAAGTCAAAAACAACATGTTAGCAGAAAGATCTAATCAAATTCGCATTCAATAGCCAAATCTGCGAGGAAAACACCCTAATCTAAATAAGTACGTCGATTTGTCTAACCTTATCAAGAGCATAACAACAGCGCTAAAGAAAGCAATAGGAGACAGTACCATCCCCACTTGAGTGGTATACATGAATTGGAAGCAGCCAATCTTGTTAATCACAGCGACCAACCAGAAGAAGTCCAAAAAATGAACCTGATGAGGGCTCTTACCTGAGTTCAAATGATACCTACTTGGAACATAGTACCTATTGCCAATCCCTAAGGCCGTAATGCTTGACTAAAGTAACATACGTCCTTTGATACGATTGAATAAAAAATTATGAGCGATGTTGATATCGCATTTGACATAGCTTTGACATCTTACATGGCAAAGCGAGTTACGAGTTCGCTCATTCCCATTTGCTTTAATGGACTAGAAAATGATAGCTCTGTGTGACAACATTTTATACAAAACAAATTTGCGGTCAGCAAACGATAGTAGAGCATGTGGAATATTTTCCGATACTGCTAATCTCAACAAATCAAAATAATTAATTCGAACAGAAAAGACTGACTAGAAATGTGCAGAAATCACCTTGCTTTGGATACTTAGTGGCCTTTGGTGTCTCATTACTCTCACAATTGAAAAAATATCAACTGTTTCTTCAATGTCATCCATCTGCTCTTGCAAGTTCCATAAAGCGCAGAAAATACCACTTTTTTCAACTCCGCAACTAAAAGTACACAATGACATTAAATGATCCTGTGAATTTCATACACTTAATTTCTTTTTCATATAATTTTGGGAGGGTGACCATTCAGTCAAAGCTGGTTTGCAAGGGGCCCTCCATTTACTTTACAATATACTCTATAATAAAATTGAAAATTAAAATGCAATAGCATAAGTGAAAATGTTGCTAAGACACTTCAAAGCTAAGTATACACAGATTATATATATATATATATATATATATATATATATATATATATATATATAT
>OLMO02000003.1:6628844-6665311 GCA_900291935.2 Cassiopea xamachana | reverse complement strand
TATATATATATATATATATATATATATATATATATATATATATATATATATATATAGAGGTAGATTGACACAGAAAATAAAACTGCGGAATTGCGACTATTAGTTTCACGATTTCTCGATCATCAGGCAATTATGCTTGATGATCGAGAAATCGTGAAACTAATAGTCGCAATTCCGCAGTTTTATTTTCTGTGTCAATCTACCTATATTACGCTCTACGAAATGTATTGAGCACTCTTAGTTATAGAGGATACAAGGAATTCAAGTTATATATATATATATATATATATATATATATATATATATATATATATATATATATATATATATATATGTGCTACGCTACGCCGGTGACAAGCCCGGGACCTGCTTTGGCAGGGAGGAGGAGTCAAATCTACCAAGACGTCATGACCCAACGTGGTAGATTACGGGTCAAATCCTTCCAAATGATCTACAGAAATAAGAAATGGCCCTCAGTCCCCGGCAGCCGAAGGGTTGCGAAAGAAGACAGCGGTTCGCAAAACCTGGAGGCAGAGGGTGCGAAGAATCTCCGGTTAAAACAAAGCTGTCAAAGAAATAGAAATAAACGTGGTACCTCAATGAACATCGGAACCTTGAACACAAGGGCTTTGAAATCAGAAGATCGTTTCGAAGAATTAATGCATGAACTGCAGCACATCAATTGGGACATAATAGGTCTATCGGAAGTTAGAAGGAAAGGAATAGGAACGCCAACCTAAGCGGACATCTGCCGTTTTACTCAGGAAGAGAGGACGGGAGAACAAGTGGAGTGGGATTTATCATATATCGAAAACGGGTGAATCAAGTAAGTAACGCGCAAGGAATTACAGAAAGAATAGCCAAACTAGAAATAGAACTATCAAAGAGATATAGCATGCAAATAATTCAAATCTACGCTCCGACAATAGAATATCCCGACGAAGAAATAGAAGAACTATACGGTTCAATTTCCAGAAATCTAGGGGATAGCAAAAATTATTTCAAAATAGTGATGGGAGACTTTAACGCAAAAGTAGGAACAAAATTGGCAGAGGAAAAAACAGTAGGAGAACATGGATATGGCCCTAGAAACGACAGAGGATCTAGGATGGTTGGTTTTACCGAAAAGGAAAATTTATTTATAATGGACACATTCTACAAATAGAGATCAGCGAGAAAATGGACCTGGAGAAGCCCAAATAACAACACATCAAAAAGAGATTATATATTATCAAATAACAGAAATATCTTTAAAGACTGTGATATAGTCAACCATTTCAACACAGGAAGTGACTATCGTTTGGTAAAGGCTAAAATACACATAGACGTAAAAAAGGAAAGAAGAAAATTAATGACAAACCAAACGCAAAATATTGACACGGAACAAGTAAAATTGAAAAAACAAGAATTCCAAATTGTATTATCAAACAAATTTCAGGCGCTATACGAATCAGAGCTAACACCAACCGATATAGATCACACAAATAAGGCAATAACAGAATACATACTTGAAGGAGCAAAAAAAATAGGAGGAGAAAAAAGGACTTCACATAGAAGGGTGATAAATGAAAACATAAGTAATTTAATAAAAAACGAAGAGACATGAAGATCAAAGACAATTACCGAAACAACATTGAATACATAGAACTCTGCAAAACAATCAGAAAACATATTCGCACTTAAGCAGACAACAGAAACATCCAATGAATATGAATTACCATTATGCCTCGCCTTCATCGACTACGAAAAGGCATTCGATTCAATTAAACACAAAGCCATCTTTGAAGCATTACAAGCACAAGGAGTGTCCAAAGAATACATAGAAATAATAAAAAATATCTATACAAACGCCTCAGCAGCTATCCACAACAATAAAGACACTACTGAACTAAAATTCTCAAAGGCGTGAGACAAGGTGACACAATATCACCAAAGCTATTTACAGCCGGACTACAAGAGATTTTTAAAAGAGTGGAGTGGAATGGTCAGAAGATGGAGTGAATGTAAATGGAAGAAAACTAAACCACCTCAGATTTGCAGACGACAGCGTGCTAGTATCAAATAACACAAACGACCTAGAAGCAAGACTACAAGAACTGAACAACAGCAGCAAGATATCTGGCATGAAGATAAACATGAACAAGACTAAAGTAATGTTCAACAAACAAATATTTGCTCAGCCAATATATATTGAAGATTACCACAGCACGAAAAAGCGGCAACATTATTTTGACATACTGAAAGCTTTTTTCGTCCGAAACTCATCAGAGTATGAAAACGTCGGATAATGACCTAAAGGTAAACCTAAATATATATCCAGATGCAGTTAATGTGTAAGGATGCGTCTAATTGGCCCCAAGTGTGACCAATTAGGACCTATTAACATAGTTTACTTAAAGAGTCCCAGTGAGAAAACAAACTCTTTTTGTCTACACAACACTGGGTTTTGAGTCTTGATGTAAACAGATTCCAAAACACTTAGATGAAAAGAGGATCTTGCTTGCCCAATGATCCGAAAATTGTCGTCCGTATACGTTTTGGCGCATTCTGGATTTGCAATAAGGTGTTGTCCTATGGAAACGTAAACTAGGTATACCTAAAATTGCCCTGGATTGGTAATGTTTCACCAACGTTTGAAAACCAAATCAGTAAAGCCATTGCATCTTGTTCCTATGCTGTGAAGCCCCGTGTGGTTTACAACACTAGAGTTATGCTATGATCTGCTAATAAAGATTGCGTTCTTACCACTCAAAAAAGTTGTGTTGTTTATGAATTTTCGTGCCGATGTGAAGCTCGGTACGTAGGACGCACTACGCAGAGACTAGCAGACAGAATAAAACAGCATGTCCCCGCGAGCATCAGGAATAAAAGTAATACGATAAAAGAACAGCCCCCTCGTATATGCAAAAAGAACAATTCTAACATTAATTGTGAGTCGGCCTTATTGCCATAGGACAACACCTTATTGCAAATCCAGAATGCGCCAAAACGTATACGGACGACAATTTTCGGATCATTGGGCAAGCAAGATCCTCTTTTCATCTAAGTGTTTTGGAATCTGTTTACATCAAGACTCAAAACCCAGTGTTGTGTAGACAAAAAGAGTTTGTTTTCTCACTGGGACTCTTTAAGTAAACTATGTTAATAGGCCCTAATTGGTCACACTTGGGGCCAATTAGACGCATCCTAACACATAACTGCATCTGGATATATATTTAGGTTTACCTTTAGGCCATTATCCGACGTTTTTCATACGCTTTTCGTGCTGTGGTAAAGAACCATTTTGAAAATCTGTTCGGACAACCTACGACAATTGATGATAAACTTGTTGAGAAAGTCTCTGACCTTCTACTCATAGAAACAACTGATTTCACGGGAGAATAGGTAAATGCAATAAAAGCACTTGAGAACAAGAAAGTAGCTGGGTTCAATAGTAACTGACTTTGATAAGAAGATTGTAAAAGGCTTAACTTCATCAGCAAAGAAAATAGTTAAACCAATGAAAGAAACTGGTCATGTATTGAAGAGGAAACTCTCCTTGGTAGATATCATGAACCTATTGCCATCCGGATGTATGAGCGCTACATGAAAGCTATAGGTTATAATGTTTCTGTTGCGAAATGAGTCTTTGTCATTGACAAAAACAATTATATTCTTGGAGCAACTCCTGATGGCAAAGTTAATGATGGTTCATTTGGTATAATACAAGTGAAATGTAGTGAGGAATATAGGAATAATGATCCAAAAGAAATTTGTTTTCTGCCAAAAAATCGTACATGGCTTACAATGCTGAAACAGACACAATGACCATAAACAAGAATCATGCATATTATAAGCAAATACAGATGCAACTATCAATGATAACGCAAACATTGTGTGGGTATATGTTCTAGACTTCCAAAGAAATTGTTATAGAAAGAATACAATATGATAAGTCATTTTGGGAAACATTGCAAAGTAAAGTTGTTAATTTTTACTTCAACTACATGCTACCTGAAATTGTGGAAACTTCTTTTGACGCATAAAATATAGCACAAAATAGAACTGACTAGTTTTTTGTTCTTACTTGAAAGTTGTGCTATATCTGGGAATTGACAGCTAGCCTTGCAGATTGGCTTTCGAAAAATTTGCCAAAAGATCACAAACAGTTATTATTTGATTCAAAGTTCCCATCATAGATAAAGGAATGCGTCCATCAAAAATATGATAGCATTTAAGTCTGTATCATGCATTCTACATGGATTCTTTCCCATGCAACTTGTTGACTCAAAACCACCTCATTTCTGACAGTTGGTCACGACCTTCAGAAAACTTGGAATTATCAATTTAAAATTCAATGGGCTTAAATAGTCTGCTATAGGAAATCTTCGATCTGCCATAACAGAATTGCCTGGTTCCCAAAGTTGAGGAGACAAAAATCCGCTTTTAACTACATTGTGTCTGTCTTAAAAGCTCCCGGGATAAGCAGAGGATATAAATGTAAATTTTCCAACAGGCGTTATACCAACAAGCACTTTTATAGATGTGTGTGTGTGTGTGACTTGTGTTCTGAATACAACATGTTGTGAATGTGAAGAGAACCAGGAACTTCCACTTTGACTTCCAAACAATCAATGATACACTGTGTAGAAGGAAAAAGTTTCTACATTGAATCTGGCATTGTATGTGCTACCTGCTCTCTGCTTGGCCAAATACCAATACTTCCCAACCTAATGAATATGAAGTTGAGCTATGTAAGTAAAGTGTTTGAGACTGTTCCATCCGCAATGCCAAACAAATAACAAAAAATGTTCTATAGATAAATTTCTCAGCAGTTTAACCAGAGTCAAAATGAAGCTATCCAATGTTGAAAGTGCCCTAGTTCGAGCTCTTGCATCTCTTTTTCCATCCTGGTAATTGTATAATCGTATGTTATCTCCAGTGGGCCCGGCATCCAAGAATTCTAAAACGGCATGAAAAACTGCCACGGTTGGAAATCCTACGTAGTAGTTACAGGTTTGATCACTTCCAATAATATGGGAAACAAAAAAATTGTTTTCTTTCAAGTAGCATCCTCTATCAAAACTTCAATTTCTTTAAAATTTTGATGCGCGTCAGTGTTTTCCCTTATTAGTTCGTCATACTTTGACTGGAGTGCAACATACTTCTCTTGTAGCTGATACACTTCCTGCTTAGTCATATCAGATGTATCACATGGTTGCCTTGTCATTGCCACGATGGACGCCCGCTCATTCCCTTCATCCTCCATTTTCTGATCTGATGAAAAACTGGCTTGTCTTCTTGGAGATGGTCTAACGGTTAGTGGTTTCCGAATGTTCTTCAGTCCACCAAAGTCATTCTAAGCACGTCTTACAGGTTTAGCACTTTTAAGTTTCTTTTTTGCCCCGCTTGGAGCACAGTGACTACTCTCTGGGTCGAAATATAATCCACGCAGTCGTTTCTTTGATGTTACAAAGATATCTTTATGTTCTTGTCTCTTTATCAAGTTGCACGAACTACGTTTTGCAGCAGCAACTTCCGGGAAAATGAAACATCTCAAGCCTGATGAAACTCGCTCTCCATCTTAAACAATATAATCGCATGAGAAAAAGCCATAAGCGGCGCATTCCATACCTAGCGATAACCTTTTGCTTTTTGCCATGTTCATTAGATGTAAAGGAATAGCAAATGCCTCGTTTTCATGCAACTTCGCATGTGCCAGCTTTATTAATGAATATAATGCTTCATACACACGGGAGCGGATCCATTTTGGATCTGTTCTCGTTTAGGTCCGATCCATACAGGTCCCATGTGCACAGCACTAGAACGGATCTGACCCAAAGGAGTACGGATGCAAAATGAGGCAATTCATGCATACGAGGCTTGATGAAGAAAAGGCACCACAATTTGATTGCTAGCGATTGATTACTGCAAGTATCACACGAAATTTGCAAAAAACCAAAATTTACTTCTCCATAATGGCTTCAGAAAATATAGGAACACCAGTTGGTAGAACAAAGTGCTTTATCTGAACAGATGAAGAAACAGCATTGCTTCTAAAGGTAGTAGCTGACTACAAGATCAAAAAACTAGAAGATGCCCAAGACTGGGAGGCAGTTCGTGCCAAATATGAAGAAATATGCAAACGATTTATTGCAGCCTATCCATGTGAAGGAGACTCTGAAGAGTTCCCAAGGTCCTATAATGAAAGACAAAATAGCTTCTAAAATTAAGAAAAAGAAGAGCCCTTGACAGCGGGAGAAAGAGTGGAGGAGGCAAAACAGTGGCTACACTGTACGAAGAGTGCTCAGAGATATGGTGTGGCAGTCCAGCAGCAGAAAGCATTAGGTATGGAATTGATGCAGCTGAGATTAGTGAAACAGAAATTTCCACCATGGATGGCAATGATACTGAAGAGCCTGAAGAAATACCAACACCAGGAACCTCAGCAAGCAGCCAACAAGAAACACCTGAAAGTGATGGAGGTGATGATTTTCTGGAGCCACTGGCAAAAAAAGTGAGACAGAGAAGGGAAGAGCTATCTAGTTTACTCAGCAGTAGAAGGAATGCAAAGTCTACAAGGAAGGATGCATTTCAAGAACAAATGTTATCTTTTGCTAAAGAAGATGCTCGAATGAAAAAGGAGGATTTAGAACTTAAGAAACAGGTGCTTATTCAGTATGAAACATCCCAATAACAATTTGATAAAACAATGCTTAATTTGAGTAATACTAACGAAAGCGTAAGCCATTTTAACCAGTTTATTTCAGTGAAAGTTAAGGAAAATTTAAGAAAATCTCAGGTTCAATTTTGCGAAAAGTTAAGAAAATAGAGGCTCAGACAAAATAACGGTTTTCTTATGGCAGAGAATAGGAAAATAGTTACGACTTAAAATTGAAACAGACTGCCATTAAATTTGATCAAGAAAATAGCAACAGAGAAGCTGGTAGAAAGTTCTCTATCGATGAAACCATGGTTCAACTTTGGAGAAAGAACTCATCTGATATTAGCGACCAATCTTCACCTTCCTCTCAAAGTAAATGAGAAGATTATATGGTGCAGGGCGAAAACCTGTTCTTGGGAACCTTGAAGAGAAACTATTGGAGAGAATTATCGATGAGTGTGAGAGGCATTTCCTTGTCTCATGTACATTGATAACTATTTGGGCACAGCAACTTGGTACTGACCACAACTTACACGACTTTCGCAAGAGTTAAGGTTGGCTGTTTCATTTTACATGCGACGAAACAGTCTCTCAATTAGATGAAAACAACTACTGCACAAGCCAAGCTGAAAGATGGTTGAGCAAAGATTGAGCACTTTGTGAAATTTTGTGAAAGACAGAGAAATACATTTGGCTTTTGTCACATACCCACTATGCTTCTGCGTAGTGTATTTAATTAGGTCATTCTTTTATTTTTGTTTGTTTTGTTTAGCATTTGTATAGTATTCTTTAGCTTGTGCGTCAATGTTTACATCATGTTTGTTGTATAATAATTGCGCACTCCTCTTGCTTAAATTGTAAGTGCGGTAGTTTCCCAGTATTTTTATCCCGTATCGATACCTTTGTCATCGTTGTTTTATTCATGGATATTTGATCATAGCAAATACTCTCGTAGTTTTACATCATTAGTTGTATTATTTATACATACACTTCCCTCCATTTCCCCCGCATTCATAGCTTAGTTTCGTATAGAATTATGAGCAATGCTTAGTCATCATTTTACGTATACTTGCATGTAATATTTATATAGCTTAAGTTAGAGTTGGACAAAAGGATATTTGAGAGTTAGAGTTGGAGTTGGAATTGGAGAGACTGAAAGTGTCAAGAGAGATGTAGGAAGCAAGTACAAAGTCGAGCAAGTGTGAGCACAGGTATCATGGAGGTTGAGGGTTGAACGCGAACTCTTCATTAGTTTTCTTGTAGGTATTCTTTTAAATGTCTACAAGACTTGAGTGAAGAGTTTCCTCTGTTGTTGCAATTCTTGGGTTTGTGATACTTCTCTCTTGGAAATGTTGTCATCATGGATGAAACACCAATATGGGCTAATACACCCAGTGAAACCACTGTCGAACAATGTGGTTTAAAGACTTCCAATTAAAACCACTGGGCATAAGAAACAGTAAATAAGGGTATGTTTAGCACTCAAAGCAGATGGCTTTAAAATGAAACCATTCTTAGTTGTCCCAGGGAAAAATGTCAAAAGTGAAAGTGCTACAGACAGTCAAAGATGTCATTGTAAATGTTCCGCAAATGGCTGGATGAATGATGAATAGACTTAGGCCCCGTACACATGGGAGCGGATCCGTTTGGGTCTGGTCCCAAACTGGAGCGGATAAGCCTTGCGTGTACACGAGACCTCCTGTATCCGATTCAGTTTGTGTCTGCTATCCGTACTAGTTTGGGTCGGATAGAATAGCCGTACCAGGTTGGGTCTGATCCATTCAGGTCCCGTGGGAACGCGATCTGGTCCAGAACTGGAGCGGATGTGAAACGAGGCTCGTTGTCAATAAATAGAAGGCCTAGATCCCTCCCATTCAAAGCATTGCAATATGGACCCACGAAGAAGAACAGTTATGGCAGCTTATGTGAGTACACTTCTTACATATTTGGCATCAATGTTCAATGTTATTGCTACTGTTGCAATGGAGCACATTTCAAGACAGCAACGACTTCTGCGGGAAATCCTTTCTACGAATTCCGATGAGCACAGTAGGCCAGTCTGGCAGAATGTAATTTCCGACGTAACAGGTGAAAACAGCCACCGTCTTCCGAAGTGTAGAAGATTTTGGGTTAGACCAGGACGTACTGATGCCTGGTGGAGAAATTTTGAAAAGAATGTGGTGCTCCCAGAAGAGTGGCGCGAGAATTTTAGAATGTCAAGAGAGAGTTTTTTGTACTATATGATTTACTACGACCATGGCTATCACGACAGACAACAAATATGAGGAGACCCATATCAGTAGAAAAGCAAGTCGCTGAGCTATTATACTTTCTTTCTGATGAGGGCCGATAAAGGAAAACTGCTAATGCTTTTGGTATTGCACGTACAACAGTTTCAAAAATCGTGCGAACAAGTTGTCTTGTGATAAGAAGAGAACATAGATCAAAGCTTATTGCACTTCCAGCAAGCAATCAGGATATAAAATCACTTGCAGCTAATTTTTACCGTCATCATGGGTTTCCACAGTGTATTGGAGCTGTTGATGGCACACATATATTTATACAACAGCCGTCAACCAACTCAGTAGACTTTATAAACAGGAAAAACAGGTACTCATTGAATGTCCAGGCTGTTTGTGATTATCGATACTGTTTTATGGACTTAGTGGTCAAATGGCCGGGATCAGTGCACGATGCACGCATCTTTACAAATTCTACCACTAACAGAATGCTTAAACGCCAGGAAATTCCCTCCTGTCCAAGAGAAGTAGTTGATGGTCATGAAAGTGTGCCAGTTTGCTTGTTGGGTGACCAAGCGTATCCTCTTCAGCCATATTTGATGAGGGAATATCCCAATGGTGGTCGTAATATTGATGAAAAATTCTTTTCCTATCGCTTGTCATCTGCAAGGATGGTAATAGAATGTGCTTTCGGTCGATTAGAAGGGAGGTTCAGAATATTACAACGAGACATTGATCTTTCTCTAACATACCTGCCTGATTTGATTTGTGCATGTTTTGTCCTACATAACTTTTGTGAGCTACAAAGTGAGAGTGTACCTGATGATTGCATCAAATCAACAATTGCCTATGAAAGAGAGTTTCATCCACCAACAGAGCATGTCAACACATTTTTAGGCTCTGGTGACTCTCAAGGAAAGCGAATTAGAAATATATTCACTCTGTTCTTTAATAACCATTAAATTTTTTTCTAACAATCATCCAATAATAACCTATGCTCAGAGGAAATCTAAGCTCCAAGGCCCTTTATGAATTTCTCATTTTTGGTAATCCACATTTCAACAATATAATTAATAAAATATTCCTGGGGGCAACAATATCATTTGTCTTGTCAACTGAAAGGATGGAATGAGCATATGAAAATACTAGCTGTGTACCGCCTATCATATGTGTTTATACAGTGGTCTTGTTTTGAGTTTTAAAAGGCTCATCTCACGTCAGATGTCTAGTAATATTGGATATTTGAAATAGTATCTTCTGGATATCCATTATATCACTCTTCCTTTCTCATTTCTCCTAGACATGGGACACCTGATGTGAGATGAACTTTACTTACCTTGATTTGTATATGTTAATTAGTAGGCGCCATATACAGTTGCGATCAGATGACTGTGTCCTTTCCTGCTGTATATGGTGCAACAAAGTATGCTGTAGTTTCTTTACTTTATCGTGTGATATAGAAAAAAACCTAATAGTAAGATAAACTTCTTGAATTCCTTTTGTGTTTGCAGTAGCTAGCTCCTTCAATTATGCACCCAGCAGCAGTATGACGGTGCATGGCAAAGGGTCACCTGTAGTTGTGTCTATAGAATTTTATGCCTTCCATGTCCCTCACAATATTGCAGTGCCTAAGTTAACATGATTTTCCAACACCACTGTTCCTTCAATCTCTGGGGGGGGGCCATTCCAATCTGTTCCTATGTTGGTCAATTTTCTCAGAATTCTGCTGTTGTCACGCCATTCCATTATAGAGTCAATAGAAACATAGCATGGCATATGTATTTACATGTGCAAAAGTGAAATGTAGAGGAAAAATATTCTGAAAATTCTGAGGAAAGATAGAAAAAAGGGGGTCTGGGGCCAAAGCCCCCAGAAAATTTTGCCAACCATGCCCTTTGGATTGTTGGAAACTGTAGAAAATGTCCTCTCACCAAATTCATTTAGCTCAATGTCCTCAGAAAATGGACTTTGATAGACTTCAGTAGCTTTAGGACAATAAACTTATCAAAAGCAGTAACACACGGAGTCAAAAGAGGACACTATGAAACATTCCCAAATTTTTTCCAACATTTTCATAAAGATTTTCTTAAGATTTTGACGATTTGAGCCTTATTTTCTTATAAACTCTTTTCTCATAAAAAACGTGTATTCATAACTGAAATCACAATTCATACAAATGTTTGCTTCATGCTTTGAAATCTCATTTTTGAATACTTTTCGTTGCAATGCAATGGCTTCATATGAAAGCAAACAAGTGGAAAATTCTGTAGAAGCCACGGCTTCTATGCAAGAGAATACAGTAGTTATGCGCATTCGGCGAATCACATTAGTGAGTTGCTGATTGTTTAGAGTTGATATGTATAAAGAAAAACTTAGCAGGAAAACTTGATTCTTCTCTCGGCTATAGTGTCAAAAAGGGCCAGCTCATTTAGCCGAGATCCTGGCTTTTTATAAAACGCTGCTTAAAGGACACTTGCTATCACCTGCGAAGAGTATTGTGACATACTTATGTGATAGCTCCAACCTGGTTTACTGCAGTAGATATCCCGCAATTGTAAGCTATTTTTCTATCATTTGCGAATTCAAGAGACGTGGCATGAACAATGATGGATGCTGGTTAAAACCTTCAAATGAATCCATGTTGTCAGAAGGAAAACAAATTTTTCTTAATTTAATAATAAACAAATTGCTCTTAATAAACAGAGCATCAATGTCCTTAACTGTTCCCAAATTGCGCCTGAGATTCTCTTAGGATGTTTTTAACCTTTCCTGGCATAAAATGATTGTAATGGGCTACCATTAATTTCTTGACTTTGTGTACTTAAATTTGAATTCCATTTTGAACATTTTGGATGCATTAATGACATAATATCGATTTTTGGTAAGCAAGAAAGCTGAACTGTGGAATTATTCTTTGCGATTATTTCAAGAGTTTCTTTAAGATTATAGCTATATGAGCCTCACTTTCCTATAAACTTCCTTCGCATAAAAGAAAAGTGCACACTTTGTTCAAATAACCTACCTGGGTGAAATTACTTGGGAAAGTTATTAGCCTTGTGATACAGGCTTGGCAACTTTCTGCTTGGACAAATAAAGAAAAAAAGAGAAGTAATCGTCACCAGACCCATATCACTTCCTCGTAATATTTCTAGTTGCAGCCGGTGGCGATTCAATATGGCATCCACGTTGCGCTTGGAAGAAATCACATCATGCCAGCTGTTCCTACGCAGAGAATCGGCCTACGTCTGCATTAGCGAGCTTGGAAAATTGGTTTTGCTATCTACAGAAAGCTTAATAAGTACATTATCATTTGCTAACAACGGTAACAAATAGTGGCTGCAGCATGAAATGACTCATCTTAATTCATTGGATTGAAGCTCATTTCATATTGTCTTCCTAGTTTGCTTTGCTTATAGAAATTATGGCCAATATGAAGAATCTCATACTCAGAATTTCCCAAAAAACACAAGTGGGTCTGGGAAGGGGTGTGGTAAGGTAGGCAGTAGTGATAAGGATAGACAAAAACTAAATTCACATCAAATTTAAATACTTGTCGTCTTACCAACAGTGCACAATAGCTGGAACATTTCTAAAACTTGTATGCAATGCTGTCATTGTTGTCTTTATAGCTCCAATAAAGTCCAACAAATGGCATGCAACAGGAAATTTATTTTCGGGCCAATCCAGAAATTGAAAATGATATACTTTACGACTCTCAGTCGTACCCTAGAATAAAAGTGTACAATGATAGTATTTGGTCCATTTGATGCAGAAGTAGCAAGCAATGCAGCCATCAATTTTAGAAGCTGGCAATTCATGTCTCAAAAATGAAGATGTCAATTTCAAACCAAGTTCTTAAAACATACAATTTCATGATCACAGCGCAACATGTAAACCTTGCTGGAATACATCTGGAAAAAGGATTTTTCACTTCTTTCATCTAATCATCTGAAGGCAAAGTTTTCAGGGAAGTTCAAATTCATCACAAAGAAATAATGCAAATCATCTTTGCGAAAAGAAATTTACAGCTTACATATCTGATAAAATATAAATGTGTGGTAAATTTGGTTTCACTTCACGGGGAAGGTGAACAATGAAAGATATATTATAAAGTCCATTTTCTTCATCTACTCACTCACTTCACATAAACAGTCAAGTGCCGGGAACTTTGGTACTTTGGCCCTAGGTTCTAACATATAATGAAAATAACTGTCATATATTATTATTTCATGGTGCTTTTGCTACTCCTAGGGGTCTTCATCTGTTATCTTCTTGTGTAGCTTTATCGTTCACTCTCACTCTGTTTACTATTATCCACACATTTGTTCCTTCTTTATATAGTACTGCCTCGATTAAGTGCCCAGCCACTTATGAACCTGTGAGTTGCAATGTTCAATGATTGTCTGAGGGGAGGGTGTTTGTTTATTCAAAAGAATCAAATTCAAAATAAAGTTTTTTGCAAAAGGTAGTGAAAAATCGGTCTGGTAGTTCTCGCCAAGAACACAGCAGTGAAAAATGACATCAAACGTGCAATGGTATTGGTGCAAAGCTTAAAGAAAGGGAAAAATCATTGAAGAGATGTTGGAAAGCTAAAATAGACTGTTGTTCTATGTCTGTTGATCTACATTCCCCCTTTGCACAGTTAAGTACCAGAACAAAGGTGATCAAAAATGTCAATGAGCCCTGTGTTTCCGACAGAAGAATGGGCGCTCTTCAAGGGTGGGCCCTTATTCATCATATTTTGCGAATAGGGTGGGTGTTTATTAAAGGAGGCATTGCTGTACGCATATTTCCAATTCTTTCGTTTTCCTGATGTATTCCCTATCATATGTCAGAGCCAAGCCTACATCAGAACCAAGCTTTATATACATATACATTTGCTCTACCTATTCACACCCTTTCCAAGTTATACTACCTAATCCACGAACTCTATCTCAAAAATCATCATTCATTCCCAGAACTTCTCAACTGTGGAACTCATTGCCACCTACTACTTCCCCTGAATCCTACAATTTGTCATCTTTTAAATCAAACATCAACAAACTTGATCCTGTCTCACATTCTACTTAACTTCCCCTCATTTTCTCAATTTTTCCTTTGTCGGGGCTTTGTTATAGTCCCTACGGCCTTTCCCTGGCATTACTTGCTAAAAAAAATATATACATTCGACTTCTCCAAATTTTACCTTTTTCATCGAACATATGCAAACTAATATTTTTCCCATTCTCCAGGGTCGAAATTAACTAACTATACCATTTAATTTGATCTTGGACCATGGCTATGTCTACCTCAAGAGCCATGTACTATTATTGTCTATGATTTTCCAAAATCCTTCAAAATTCAGGATATTGTGTCCCTGTCTTCCTTGTAGCTTCCTAGAGGTTAATGCTATAGAATTGAAAGTGGTACCAAATGAAACCTAATGACTTTCCTTGCATATGGTATGTAAAGTATAAACACTTGTGTAAATAATTTCAATACACCTACAATTGGTACACTGTAAAAAATAAAAGTGGTATTATGAAAGCAACGCACTGACGCATATTATTATTGAATATGCGTTGCACTCACTGATCAATTACATTGACTTTGCTGTTACTCATATTACGTGTATTGACCATTCATGACCTTTACCTAATTTACATATGTTTAAGATGTTCTGTTGATAAGAGTAGTTTGCTGTTATGTTACTTGTTCTATGCTATAATTTCTAATCTTATCATTGTGCGAAACCTTAGCTCGCTATATAACTTAACACGAACACACAAACACACACATACACAAGCACAGATATATAGTTGACATCAAAACAATTCACATCCCATCATATCTCAAAAAGATAAAAGATATTACGTTGGTACTTTTATTCACTACTTGCTGCTTGAAATAAATCCACATACGAACTGGCTTGAATTCATCTGCACACTACCAGCTGCAGCAAAGTGATAGATTTCTAGCATGTTCAGAATTATTCATACCCCTTACTACAATCCAACAAAAATGTTTGTTTTTCGATTATCGTCAGTACTTCCAATTCCTATTAGTATGGAAATAAATGGTCTACAGTGACTTCAAGATTTCCCTGTGTCATTAATATCGAAGTTACAATAATACTTGAGAAGTTATGACTTCAAATATATGGTAAAGACTCATCGAAGATCAGTATATTGGTAACTCTCGGATTTAGTCATTGTGGCCAAATAGGGAGATAAATGAGGACACACATCAGATTCGTGTACATGCAGGTAACAGCATGCACTCTCTACAGGGCTATTTGCAATGTTAAAGTGCATATAATGGTTTTTGCAACTGTTTTGATATATTTAGCTTGTAAGTGTGGTGAATTTGCTGGTGCGATCCGTTTCTGCAGCTAAAAGTTGTAAAGTGGAGTTTTGGGGGAATAAATTGCCTACCCTAAAAAAGACACGTCGAAAAATGGGCTTGGAACTCTCTAAAGTTACTAATAGGGAGTTGGCATAAAATTGGGGGACTACAATTCAAAATCTTAAGAATAGAGTGGGGATGATTCATTCTGTACTCTAGAATTACTACCTTGTCCCACAAAGTTAGGTACGAGGCTTGTGTTAGCTTACCAGTCTCCATAATATGAACATGCCCGTCGATCGCCATCGATGTATGAATATTGAGCATAATATTTATATGCGCTGTGTAGAGTGAGTTTAGGCAAGTAGTTTTTTCCTGTAGCTTCCTCTGCCTGTATTGATCAGCTGCAAAATTCACTGCATATTCTTTATGTAATTGACGAGTGCTTTCATGTGCTATACAATTTATGTATTGGAAGACTACTTCCTTCCACCGTCTATCCGCAGTGTTAGCTTTTACTTTCAGTAGAGTTACGAACTGTTTGGTGGCATACGAAATTGTCATGATACCTAGCAATAAAGCTGTACCTACCAGACGTAGGGCCCAACTTCATTTTGCTCACTCTTGTGTCAAGGTATGTTGGCTGATTGTTTTATGGTTTGGGTAGATAGAACGTACGGCATGCATAAATAGGCCTACCAAGTTCATCTCGTCTGAGTGTCCTCTTGAATGAACATTGGGCGCCCGGTAATGAATCCCCTAGAGCCAAAGACTGCTCAAAATCGCCTGAGTTGAAGTGCATTGAGCATATCCCAGACGTTCTAGAGGCGTTTCATTTCTTACTTGTTCTTGTCAGAAAGTTTGTCCACTTTTTCATCCGGCGGCTGGCAGCTAATCTCCAAAACAGGTATAACATGGACAAGCCTCAGCATAAGCAAGCTCTGAGCGTCGATTTGTCATCTTTTAAATCTAACATCAACAAACTTGATCTTTTCTCCCTTTCTACTTAAACTTCCCCTCATTTTCTCAGTTTTTCTTTTGTCGGGGCTTTGTTATAGGCCGTACGGCCTTCCCCCGACATTACTAAAAACAAAAAAACACTATTTCTGCCACAAATACCATCTGCATTGGAGAATACTGTTGAGACCCCCACACCCATTATAAGGTGGGGCTTATTCGATCAATTTATTTGTCTTACCCCGTAGTGGTTATCTGCTTACCATGATCGGCCTCAAATGTATTGACCATGTAACCGAGGTCCCTGATACTCCCTATTTAGTCACAGTTACCTGTCACTTCTAGGCAGGGCAATTGATTTGCATATTTCAGGGTTCATCATTGTCACATACCTGCTATCAGTAGAACTACAGTACAGTCAATATATTTAAAAAGAGATGTTGAGTTACTTCCACCCAGACATACATATGACATAATTCATAATGGCTACCAAGTTATGATATACTAGGGCTCATTTACTCCCCCCCCTCCCCATTAATTTGCACAGGATTTGCACATTTTATGTAGGGCTCCAGCATGATATCAAGCATTGCTCTTCCTCAATAACCGATAGGCCACAAAACATTTATGTTCAAGGGGTGTGTATGCATTTGGTAGGTAGGCCAAATGCAGCATGGATGCCATCTTAAGTGCTGGTATATATTATGATGCTGCATCTATCTCATTGAATTTACAATGATATTATATTATGATGGTACAAATTATGTCAGTACTTGTTATGAAAGTATTGTTATGAGTGTACATTTTATGACAGTACACTTAACATTAAAAGTTCCTATCACATATAGGCAGCGTAAGGTGAAGTGTAAGGCCTCAGCTACAACTACTGTCAGAGGTTTGTGCTTTTTCACCTATCTAGCACAGGAAAACAGCAAGTATTCCTTTAATGTCAGCATATGCAGGTTACTGGCATGGCATGTCATAATGTCCTATTCCTCCTTGTCAAAGGGGAGAAAGTTTAGCTGGTTTTCCACAACAGAGGGGTGAAAAGTTCCTGTGCACTGTGGTCCTGCTATAGAGAGGTTCTACTTCTGGCAAGGCATATCTAAATAAATAGATTATTTAAATAGATTATTAATCAAAAGACTGGTAATGCAGAATAGCCACTTAGCACAGGACTACACTTAGAAATTCTACTTTAACCATCCTATCTGGGTAAAACGTATGATGTACATCAACGAGCATGCATCCAAAACCAATGTCTACAACATCTACTCAAAAATTGGTGGTTACTGCCCAGGATGTATCAGTCTAGCCTCTGATTGTTGGTTTTTCACCTCATTTCATGCACAGTCCTTGAATCTTATCTATGCCTCCATTATATTTTCCCAATGATCCACAATGTAGCAGTTTTGGTATACAGTTAGGATCCCTTGCCACTCTAATATGCAGACTAAGTACGAACAGTTCAATTGAACTCAAACTTTCTTTGATTGCCAGACTACTATAAGATCACAAGTTGCCAAAGCTAGAGACAATACTATTGATCAACATCAAGATTGGTAACAATGGTGATTGGGGCTATATTCGGTAATTGTTTTTAAAACACATGGTATTTCTCATCTGTAAAGGCAAATAATGGCAGTTGCATCTTCAGGAGCATGTTCATTCCAACAGCAATGTCAGGAACTGCAGCCTCTTTCCATCAAAACCCACAAGTACTCTGCTGAGCAAGATGGGCAAACTGGACATTTCTTCACACCTATCAAAACAGGCTCTACATGACTTTTATATTTATTAGCATATCACCACTTATTGCAAATCATCTGCTTATACTGGGTTAGCTCTTAACCCAGCCCAGTGCAAATCCCTAGAAGGAAGGTATCTCTGGGGATTGTTTGATTACTGCATTCAATTTTGCCAAAGATTTACTATCACCTTTGTGCATTGAATAGGACAGTAAACCAGTAATGACTCAGTCAAGTCTAGGATGCGACGAAATAGCACAATCAATTTATTGCAGAAGTATCTCATTTACTGATGTTAATGAATAATTCCTTCTGTAAATGGTGTCACAGCATAAGGATACTGTCAAGATGATAATTTGAAAAAGAAAATTGGATACATGGTTTGTGTTCATTCTGCTCAAAGTCTAGAGGCCCAATTTCACCTCAAGAATAACAAAGTGCTCAACTTAAGGGGATCCCCTCCTTTCCTACTAAGGCGCATTCGTCCCTCTATATTGCCATAGGCTAACCCCATTCCTCTGTGTTTATTACCAGTCAGTTATGTAATATGAAATGGCCTCTGGTGTAATTAGAATAGGCATTTCCTTCTCCATCCACTAGCAAATAGTCCAGCCATACTGCACCTTCCTTGCTGGCATGTGGTAGACGTGGGCGGTACTTTGGCTATCATGGCCACCCCTAGGGTGCACTTTCATCTTGATTGTACATAACTGTGTTTTGTCTACATGTACTTAGTAGGTAGTGCATGCTAGCAGACCTTTTTCACACTGCAACCAAGAATTGTTGCAACGTCAGGGCCACCAGCTAGTTATGCATAGTGTAGGTTATGGTAGTTGGGCATGCTAGCAGACTCCTTTAACACTGCAACCAAGAAATGTTGCAACGTTAGGGTCACTGGATAGCTAGTTTCAATGGTAGAATGAAATTGAAATGAGAAAAATGAAATATTACAAAAGATACGACCCCCAAAATCTGCCACATGTGTTGTTTCTCTTCTCATTCTTCTGCAGCGCATTGTTACAGGCCGCACTCAATTAATGAAGAAATTAACTAAATTACCCAATTTGCTTTGAAACCTCATCTATTAGCATTGCTGAGTACTCAACCAAGTATGGTTGACCCTTAGAAATTCAGAGAAACCTTAAGAAACAAACTATTACTGGGATGATATAATTGGTACGATGTCACGTAATGCACGCAACTTTAAAGTCTTCTGCTAAAAGTAGGTTTTGCTGGATATAGAGGTATTTTGTAAATATTTATGCTTTGTGTATCCAATTTCATGATAAACACTTAATGATCACCTAGCTATTAACAGAGTTCATCTGAAGCAAGGTCCAAGCCATTGGTTAAGAGTCTTATGTGAACAAGGTATTGTGATTTGGTAATACTGATGTTTCATCTTTGCAGTACCATAGAAAACTGCACTGGATAGGTGGGGCATGGATATAGAAGCAATAAATTGACCCGACAGCGTAGAAAACTACTAGCTGTAGCACAAAGTTTGACTATTAACATGTTCACATATGTAAACACAAGAAATTAGTGTGGAGGCAATGCCCCCAGCCCAAGGTGACAAGGTATCAATAAACTGCCTTGTCAAGGTCTTAAGGTATCATGAGAAGAGAGTACCCACGTGAAGAAAATGTGAAGTAATATGCTGAAAAAATTGGGCGATGACTAGAAGCACTAGCAAGACGGAGGCCGGCTTCTCCAGTTAGACACAGGTCACACCTTCTGGAAATGGCGTGGCCTTAGCTATAATTTACCATTGTATGTCGTACTCTTTGCGACTGTCTTTGAGATTCCAGATGTTATAGGAGAGTTCTGTATTGTTTGCGTAGTTTTGTTGCAGAAAGATACCTTGGGTCTGTAAATTGTTGTTTAAATGTCCCTTCAGTCAAGGCAACGCAGCTTTTGCCAATGGTATTTTCGTTTGTAGTAACTTATGTGTTTAATATGACGTTTTATAGAGGCAATGGTTATCCAATGGTTCATTTATCAATATGTATCTATATATTATATATATATATATACACATACTCCCATGACAAAAGTATTCGAATGGAAGCTATTTGTTGCGACAAACAAAATTGTTCATGCCTGAAACA
This sequence comes from Cassiopea xamachana, assembly GCA_900291935.2. Classification (NCBI taxonomy): domain Eukaryota; kingdom Metazoa; phylum Cnidaria; class Scyphozoa; order Rhizostomeae; family Cassiopeidae; genus Cassiopea; species Cassiopea xamachana. Next base: position 6,645,288 of record OLMO02000003.1, on the reverse strand, counting down.
ATAGAAAATTAAAAAGTTATAATTTAAGAAATAGCACACCATTCCTCTTTAAATTCTAGTATTTTTTGAAGCATATTGCAATCATCAAAAGATTAATTGGTTGAGGAAATTGCCCAATGGCTTCCGCTTTTTTTTTCAATGTTTAGGGTAATTCGGGGCAAGACAAAATTCTCAAGCGAATATTCTACTCTTGCTCAACTAGGAAAAGTTGAATACAAGAAGACAGCATTCGTATACCTTCCTTAACATATAAGGTATACAACAGTAAAAGCAATTTCTCTTTAGCATTTTGACAAATTCAAAACTTCATACTTTCTTGAAATAGGTCTATCGTCTCATTTCCCTCCATATCTGAAGAAAAACGAGATAAGTCACACATTTGTGATAATATGCCACAATTCTTAATTGTTTTCAAATTTGAGAATCTATGCTGCTTTGCTAGGCAACCAACAAACCACTGTTTTCGAGTAACAACTTTTTTCTTGCCAACTTTATCTTTTCAATTTACTGGAACGCCCAGGTATTATCGCTACTTCTTAAAAAGCCTAATTATTGAGAATGGTGGCGAACAATATATGTATAAAAATATACAATTTTTCCACACACAAATTTAGTTACTTTCAAGCTTACTATCAAAACTCTCTTAAAATTTGTAAGTCTTAGTTTTTGGCATAGCTTTGCATTTTGCTAAAGCTCTTTTGTTTATAATGCTTTCCTTTCGGTCAAAGACCTAACATAGCGCAAGTAAGTGTTTCGAATCTCTCACTAAAACTGAAGCATAGCAAAAATGGGTAAATGGGATAAAATGAAATCTGAATGTTGTGTGTGTTGGTAGACCTAAAAGTGACTACCAGCACAAGACAAGTAGTGCAGCCTTTTCGCTCACTTAGTGTAGTGTGAATGGTTTCACAAAACCGCATATTTATATCTGCAGTTCTGTACAAAAATGGAGCAGTGTAAAGGGGGAATCAGACTACTTTCTATAAGAGTAATTGTCAATACGGATTTCGAAAATAGTTCAATACCGCTTGCGAGATAAAAGTTGCTTTAACAAAACTATTCAACTAGTTTGAGATAATGCTTGCAGAGCAAAAGATCTTGCATGGAAAATGACTTTTCGTCGTAGGGTTGGGTGTAATTAGGTCACTGTCTCATTTTGCCCCATTGTTGGGACATCATGATTTGGCTGCTTTTCACCAGTAGCTAAGAACTGCCGATTTCTAAAGCTTACATGAAGAATTTTTACTTCCCAGCAATGTTTATGTACAAAACATTTGAAGTCAAAAATTCTAGCCAAGAAAGTCTTAAAAAAGCTTTAATACTGGGCAGGAGAAATTGTCGCAATATGTACAAAAGCAATTATTTAGAAGCATGAGCGGCTTTCCTTTTGATTATAACGAGCATTTTGAAAAGTGACTGTCGGATAACATCGCAGCTGAAATTTTGTGAATTTTTAAATTTCACTATTTGAAATACAAGCGACTTCTGTTTGGAAACCGTGATTTTGCAACATCATAATACTCTATGAGCTGTAGGTGGTATAAGTGTTGTCTCTGAGGAGTAGTACCTCTGTAAACCTGTCAGCCGCGCACTTCATATTCAATGATTGTGGATAGGAGCAGTGGTCTCCCAGAACTACACAACTTTCACTTATGGCTCCAAGTAGTCGGTAGTGCAGCTGGCGGCCACACCACGGTACCTCACCTCAGCTGGTGAGCAAAACTAAATAGAGGGCATCACCAGTCTCGAAACGGCTAGTGTATAGGGGACCTCTCCCCTCAAGTGCAAGAAGACTGGAGTGGCAGATGAACCAGATACTATATGGTCGATGGCTTTGACGGCACGACAGCAAGATGTGTGGTACATCAAAGGCACAATCAAGACGCTATAATGATTTTTGGCTATCCACCGTGGAAGGGAGTGGGCCCCCACCATGTAACAAACGCCTTTAGTCAATCATGTAGAGCTCAAATAATGAAAATAGTAATACTGGAGAAGTTGGGCCCGCTGCAGCAACTTCAGTTATAAACGACAAGGAAGAAGATTTGAACCTAGCAAGTAGGAAGACAGTTGATGACAGCAGCAGCTTAAACCCTGATGGGAGGCTGCAGCTAGATGGTACTGCTTTGAAAACTAGGGGAAGAATTCTTAAAATTGCAACATGGAATGTAAGAACACTCTATCAAGCTGGCATATTTGATAACATTCTACAAAGAGATGGATAGATTAAAACTAGATATATTAGATGGACAGATGATGGGAAGATAACTAGAGACAAACATACCATGCTGTACCCAGGAAGAGAAGATCATTAAAGTGGAGTAGGAGTAATCATGAAAAATTCAATAGCTAAATCATTACTAGGATACTGGCCAATATCAGGCAGAGTAATGCTGGTAAAGCTGCAAGGCAAACCTTTTAACATCAACTTAATTCAAGTTTACACTCCTACAAAAGAACACAGTGAAGGTATCAATGAAGCTTTTATGAGCAAGTAGAAACCGCATTTAAATATGTCAAGAATAAAGAGTACCCTATGTTTTTGGGTGATTTTAATGCGAAAGTTGGAAACAAGAAGCACAAAGACATTATTAGCAGTTACAGTTTAGGAAAAAAGAATGAGAGAGGAGAACGACTTATTCAATTTTGTGAGGAACATAATTTAGTTGTGACTAACACCTTGTTTCAACAGCCACCTAGGAGACTGTATACATGGAAGAGCCCAGGAGACATTGTTAGAAATCAAATAGACTATATTCTTGTGAGTCAGCGATACAGAAACAGCTTAAAGAAAGTGAAGACGTATCCAGAGGCAGATGTAAATTCTGATCATAATCCAGTGATTGCCAAAATGGAAATTAAATTGAAAAATCTCAGACAATTTAAGCAAAAGGAACAACTTGACTTAAATCTTCTAAAACAAGAAAGCATAAAGAATAAGTACAATGTAGAAGTTAGAAATAAGTATGAATTGCTGGTTAACCAAGACCAGATCCAAGAACCCAATGACCAACTGAACGTAGAGAATAAATGGAATATATTTAAAACAAGCATACTACATGCCTTACAAAAGACACTTCCAAAGAAAATGAATGATAAAAAGAAGATCTGGATGACTGACGAAATCTTGGTGAAAATGTCCGAGAGGAGAAAATTTAAAAATAACAAAGATATAGAGAAATATGATAGGCTGAATAGAGAAATAATTCATGAATGTAGAGCTGCTAAATCACAGTACTTGGAAGATCAATGTAAAATTATTGAAGACTTAGAAAAACTCACAAATCTAAAGAACTGAATGACAGAATAAACACAAAAGAAGTTACTAACAGAAAAAATCAGAATAGAGGAAGTGGGAATGTCAAAGATAAAGATGGAAATATTTTTTTTGATCAAGATCTGATAGCTAGTAGATGGATAGAATACATAAGAGATTCATATGATGATAAAAATGGACCAGAAATGCCAACATTTAATGAAACTCCTGGAAATTCGATACTAAAAGAAGAAGTTGAAAGAGTTATTAGGGATATGAAAAATGGGAAGGCAACTGGACCTGATGAACTATTGGCACAAGCTTTGAAAGCCCTGGATGATATCATTGTGAAATTGGTTACAGAATTATGCAATATGATATATGAAAGCGGATGCATACCAACTGAACTGAAACAATCAATTTTTGTTCCAATACCAAAGAAGCCAACGGCTCAAAACTGTTCAGAGTATAAGACAATTTGTTTGATGCGTCATGTGACTAAAGTACTGTTAAAAATCATACAGAAGATAATTTTAAGGAGAATTGAAGAAGAAATAAGTCATCTGCAGAGTGGTTTTAGATCAGGAATGGGATCAAGGGATGGAATATATAACTTCAGAGTGTTATGCGAGAAAGCATTAGAGATTAACCAAGATGTATATATCTGCTTTATAGACTAAACAAAGGCATTTGACAAAGTTAAACACCATATGATGATTGAATGTGTTACAGAGTTCGGAATACCTAACAAAGAATTACAAATTATAAAAGAACTGTATTGGGAACAACGAGCAGTGATATGAACAGGAAACAGTATAACAGCAGAGTTTGAAATAAAGAAAGGGGTCAGACAAGTATGTGTGCTCTCACCAATGCTTTTTAATCTATATACAGAGAAAATTTTTAGAGAAGTAGAGAATATGACTGGAATAACAATAGGAGGAGTAAATATAAAAAATTTTAAATATGCCGATGATACTGTTTTGTTCACTTTTTCCAGTCAAGATCTGCAAAGTTTAGTGGACAAAGTTAATGAGACCAGAAAACCTTATGGCATGGATCTGAATGTAGTCAAAACAAAGGCGATGGTAATTAGTAAGCAAATACAAGCACCAAAAATTAACATCAAGATACTAGGAAGGTCTATTGAACAAGTGTCTGAAATGGTTTATGTGGGTTCGTTATAAACAGATAATGGAAAATGCGAAAAGGAAATCCGCAGAAGAATTGGAATGGCAAGGACAGCTTTTACAAAGTTAAAGGCAGTTTCAATATCTAGAAACATCAAACTGCGCACAAGGATAAAACTGATAAAATGCTATGTATGGACAACATTACTATATGGATGTGAAACCTGGACTCTCAGCAAAACATCAATCAAGAAAATTGAAGCTTTTGAAATGTGGACGTTAAGGAGATTGCTAAATATACCCTGGACTGATTATAAAACCAATGAAGAAGTGTTGCCACTTAGCTGGTACAGAAAGATCATTAACAAGAATTGTAAAGGAAAGAAAACTAAAGTACTTTGGGCATGTAGTGAGAGAACAGAGCTGGCAGAGATTATTCATGGAAGGGAAAATGAACGGAAGAGAGGAAGAGGCAGGCCCAGAAGAAAACGGACAGATGATATTAAAGAATGGACAGAAAAGAATTATTATCAGTGTGTGAGAAAGACCTCAGATAGAAAGAATTGGCGCTCCTTGATATTCGACCTGCTACCAGCAGAGGAAACTGTTGATAAATTGATGAGCTGTAGGTTTTGTACAGCAAAAGGTATATCAATTTCCTAGTACGAATATCTTGCTTCTCATAAGAAGCTTATGGCGTATGTTCTCCTTTTCGCTTAGCTTTCTAGGTTTCACATTAGTTTTTTAAACCTTAATCTTATACCTTCCAGCACTTCTATCAAATATTCATATAAAATGCTATATCTATATATATATATATATATATATATATATATATATATATATATATATATATATATATATATATATATATATATATATAACTGAGAGTACTCAATACATTTTGTAGAGCGGAATATAGGTAGATTGACCCAGAAAATAAAACTGCGGGATTGCAACTATCAGCGTCATGAGTTCTCGATCATCAAGCAATTATGCTTAAGTGGTTACAAGCGTTCAAATATATGGTAGCTAAAGTGCAAGGGGGCTGGGGAGTGTAGTTTCATGATCTGCAGTCCGGGAGTTAATATTCTCGGCCTTTGAGTCTAGAATTACGAGTAGGAATTTGCTCTCATGTCTGCATCTTGAAAGGAGTTCCGATTCTGTTTTATAGAGGACATAAGGAATATAATTTATCACCGCTCCTGGACTACAGTTGAGCACTGTGCACATTCCAATTCCACCAAGAACAAGATACAAGCTAAAGTTAATTGAAAAAAAACAGAAAGCCTCCTGAAGCGAATGCGACGGAAAGCCAATTTCTTCCGAACACATTTCTTCCGAAAGCAACGACACACCCAACGAAAACACAGAAAACTAGGACGGCTCGGCTATGGACCACTACGGTTTCACGACACAAAAATGCACCCCCACCCCACAATGTAACGAATTGGAAAACTATGAAAAAGGCATGATGGACATGGTAAATAAGCTAAAATTCCCAAAGGTAGTCGACAACTTCCAAACCACTGTCCACAATGGTGTCAAAAAAATTAAAACATCACCAAATATTCTAGCCTTAGAGGTTACTTGTCTCAAACAAGACAAGTAACCTCTATGGAGTACCACCTGGACATTACAAACCTCATTAAGGAAACGTGACAAAAACATACAAAAAGGCTAACGACCACTTGTGCAACCAAATAAACGGATAAGCAAAATCATTTGCCTCAAAGTTAGGACTGGACAACAGAGTAGAATCATTAGCATAATCTGCAGTATTTATCACTCTAAAAGACCACAAAGAAAATTTTCACTCAAAACCTACATGCTGCCTTATTAACCCTTCAAAAAGCGAAATGGTGAAAATAAGTATATCAATCCTAGACACCATCAACATAAATTTTAGAAAGATAGTACACTACAACCAATGGAAAAATACACGATCAGTAACTGAGTGGTTTAATAACGTCATGGATGAACACCTATGCACCTTCACACAACTAGACATAAAAGGCTTCTACCCCTCAATAAAGCCAGATATTCTCAAGAATGCCATTTCCTTTGCAAACCAACACGTCTATATCAACGACGAGAGCATACAAACCATAAAATACTGCCAAAAATCACTACTATTCAACGACAATACACAATCGGTGAAAAAATCAACAGCAGAATCTTTTGAAGAAACAATGGGCAGCTACGATGGGGCAGAAGTTTGTGAACTAATGGGACTATTTATTCTTTCAAAATTAGACAACACATTAAACAAGGAAGACAGCGGACTATACAGAGACAACGGACTTATTATTCTACGAAAGACAAACGGAAAACAAGCAGACACTATAGGACTAAACATAATAAAGACTTAGGATTCCAGATAGACTTCAATGCAGCCTCAAACAAGTGAATTTCCTCGACGTAACATTCAACCTTTCAACCGCCACCTACCACCCATTCAAGAAAGAGAACGACAAACTCCTATACATCAACACATCCTCAAACCAGCGACCCACTGGCATCGACCAAACTCCGAAGTCCATAGGCAAACGACTAGCCGACAATTCCTCCAACGAACGAATATTTTAAGATACCAAACCAGAGCACCAGAGTACCAGAGCGCCCTTAAAATAGTGGACAAGCATAAAACCTCTCATACTCATACCAACAACCAAACAATCGCCCGAAAGCAAGAACAAGGAAAAAAACAATTATTCGGTTCAACCAATTTTACAAAAGCGTACAAACAAACATAAGCAGAATTTTCCTACATCTCATAGAGAAAAACTTCCTCAACTCTAACAAGCTCCATAAAATATTCAACAAGAACACAATAAAACTTAGTTACAGTTGCGCGGAAAATATACAACAGACGCATCATGAAACAAGCAGAAAGCACACAATCCAGTAATGCATGTAATTGCCGAAACAAAACACTGTGCACACTACAAGGAAGCTGCAACACAAAGCGTAACATACGAAGCCACAGTTTCGACCCCAACACTTGACACAACAACATACATACGACTAACGGAAGTACCATGGAAACAACAATATTCACAGCATAAATTATATTTCAATAACTATAAATACAAACAAAAGACAATGCTATCAAAATTCCTCTGAAAGACAAAACGATAAACAGGAAGAACACCAGAAGTTTCTTGGTCTATCTCAAAGCCCTTTCCAGCCTATAACAACACCAGCAAACGATGCCTACCTTGACTTTCAGAATATATATATTCGGAAATATAAAAGTGCTCAACTCAAAGCTAAAAGTTTAAGTTCTATTAACTTAACAAAGTATACTGAAGTTTCTCCTCCCTTATCTAGAAGAATTGACATCTGTAATTTCAAAACCACTGAAGAATTAGCTCTGCTGTTGAGTGCTAACTTTTACATAATTAAAATCTTATTTTGCACCAAAAATGATGAAATCCTCAAGTTTTAACAATAAGAGATCCATTTGCATGCTATAAATAGGTGAATTAGATAGATAAATCAACAGTAAACAAAGATGGATACATCAACAAAGTGCAGAACAGGAATGAAAATGTTCTCAGAATAGTTAACTCTATTTACCCAGTCGACTTGACCAACAATTTCCAATTCTTTGAGACGGTAAGGACCTTTATCATGTGTTGATATGCAGTGAATTTCATAACAGCCAAAGTTAATTGGGTTGCAATCTGGATACGGCAAATAACTTTGGGCATCCTCCTAAGAAGACAAAAGTTTCTAAACTAATAATCAGTTTCGAATGTACATATAGCAAAGGCACCTGCAACTCACCTCAAAGTAGTATCAAACACTTTAGCGACTGTTCATTGCATTTTAGCACTAATTTTACCAGGTCATAAAAGTGAGAACACAAAAAAATCGATATACATCAAGAAGCTAAGCCCTATTTGCCAAACAGATAAATGGAAGATGCAATGCAGTCAGACACTAAAAATTCACATGTTGCAGGGCATCTGCCAGTGTTGAAGACCGCCTGCGGTGTTTAACATTCAGTTTTTGCGGTTTTGTGTTGCGGTTTCTGCAGTTTTTGTGGTTTTAATGAAATGCTATATATGGTACGTGCTGTGGCTGTGTGAGAAGTTGCTGGCTTTCCATGTGTATACTAGCAGCAAAAGTCTTTTAACGAAACACATTTCAAAGCATAGAAATGATTGGTAATTACAAGAAGGCCTGCTGTTGTTCATTCGGAATGAGTGCTATGATTCCCTAGAAATAGAATTTGCATATTTAAGTCAATTGGCCCGAGGTGTGCCAATTGATGTAATAGAAATCAGCGGAATTAAACGAAAACTGTGAATCACAAAAACGCAGACAAAACCTTGATCACAGAACATGTGATAAATCGTCTTTTTACTTTAAAACTTAATCAGTCCCTGAAACTAGCAAGTGCTGGGTACTTGATGCATCAAGCACTCGATCAAGCTCATCGATTAAACCTATAAATTCAAGGAAGCGAGATTCGAAATTCTGGGAAGATTTATGGTATGAACAATAGAACAAACTACTCTATTAATACTGTAGCTTTACAATAACCAAGAGACGTTTAAGGACCCTCCCAATTAGTACTTGACGAGATGCCTTGGCCAGTATCTCATTGCCTCCTTTAAGTATAAGGGAAATAAATTCCAACGTCAACATCGCTTGGATAGATATTGTTGTGCACTGACATGTACCCTATTAATTGACTTGCGCATAGTTTTACTCTTGCACGTAAAGAGTATTCTAACAAAAGAAAGCTTGCCAACTTTCCCGTGTTTTACCCCTTGTCCTGAATTCCTCACGCATGATTATCTTCAGACGAAATTCTCGTATTCATAAGTTGCCAGAGTTATTCTTGTATCACAACTTCATACTGGATACTGTTGGTATGTTTCATGCTATCAAACAAATCTGCTAATTCATCGTGTTCAAAAGGCTGGAATTAAAACATATATCACGGCTTGTATTTGGTGCAATAAGAGCGCAGCTTGCCAATTCTTCCCACTTTTCTTTGGATGTAGTTTAGCAGGCCTGCATACGCATCAAAATTTGTAGAAATTCTGGTTACTTTTAATGATTTTGCCAGAAGTCGGTTTTTGCCGCTTTTGTGTGCGGTATTGCATTTTTGACAATGTGCCGTTTCTGACGGTTTTCAGTTGTTGCAGTGTTCAACACTGGTGTCTGCCAAATAAGGAAGCTAGTTTCATAGATATTGCACTGAATATGTCTGCCTAACATGTTTTCTTCAATTGAGTATGTATTTTAAACCTAGTTGAGGGTGGTGAAGAGAATAGGCAAATCTAATGTTTTCAAAAAGGATTCATCTTATTCGAATAGTACTGCTACATTCAAACAGGCAAAGGAGATTCTGGATGAAGATCAACAATCTTTGTTCAAAGTTTAGAGTGTGATGGAAGTGGCTGAGGGCTTATTACAAGCAGAATGACAGGACGAATCAGATGATATCAAAAACTTAAAATTTACCCAAATTCTGGGGCTTGGGACTCAACATCCAGAATTTGCATTTGGGAGTCATTCATATATTACGTCACTCAAGGGGTGGGGGTCTTTTGATTTTTGTCACAATGTGAGACAACAAGTGGGTGGCTTTTTTGGAGAGTGATGTCACGTATAGAGCGGTTGCATTAAGACTGCTGCTTAGCAACGGGTTAGTATTATCTCATATATCCTTCATCATGACGGTGCTCTTTCATCTAAGATGGTGAACTATTGTAGTGTATTTGGATGTTCCAATCCATCTGATCGCGAAAAAGATCGCTCATTTCAACATCTACCAAAAATAATAACACACTTGGACGAGCAAACGAAAGAATATTCGACTTTGCGAAGAAGTAAGTTGAGCAATATACGGTACGCTGATCTAGCCGGGAAAAAGCTTGTTTGGGTATGCTCTGATCACTTTGTTACAGGTAAGCCAGAGGCTTTTTCTAAAAGTCTTATCCAGATTGGGTCTCCACCTTAAAAGCGGAAACAGCGACCAGAAAAGCGCCCTTCTTTGCAGATCGAAGGACTAGGCCAAAATACCTCTGTAGTACATCAATACTGTTTAGACGTCATTGCGCCTTCTACTTCCGATGAGTTGGAAAAGCATGATGAGGTTAGCTCTTCAGCAGCATTTATATCAACGGAAGCTCAAACGGTACTTTCAATTGGTGACATTGACAACATGGAGCATAAAGTTCCAGCATTGGGAGATGAAAAAAAAGTCTTAAAGAGAAGATCATTTCGATGATAAAACTGATATTGCTAGATTGGAACAAGATAAAGAAATGGTTTTGTTTTTAACTGGTATTATCAACTAGTGACTGCTCATGTCATTATTCTCCTTTCTCTCTGAATCATTGTCAAATACACACCAAAATTGTTAAACCGCCCTTCAAGAGTTTTTGCTTACTATGATGAGATTACGATTAAACCTGCCATTCCAGGACCTCGCCTACTGCTTTAATATATCAACGTCAAATGCTTCAAGAACATTTCATAAATAGATTGAAGTTATGGTGACAGTGCTTAAATTTCTGATTACGTAGCCTAACAGAGAGAAGCTCCAGAAAAATATGCCTACTGATTTTTTCCAAGGTTATGGTCACAAAGTAGCAGTTATAATCGATTGCTGTGAGGTATTTAATGAGCGTCCAGGAGACCTGTTCGCCCGTCCATCTACTTGGAGCAATTATAGACACCACAATACTATAAAATTTTTTATAGGTATTTGTCCACAAGGGGCTACTTCTTTCATATCTATGGCTTAGGGTGGTCGCACTAGTGATAAATATTTGACAGAACATTGTCACAGTTTAAACAGACTCCTTCCAGGTGATATTGTTTTGGCAGATAGGGGCTTTATCATCAATGAAAGACTAGCATTAAAGGGTGCCAAACTAGGAATACCAGCTTATACCAAAGGGAAAACACAGTTATCATCTCTTGAAGGTCAGGAGACTCGAAGACTTACATATGTGCGGTTTCATGTTGAGCGGGTTATAGGATTAGTACGGCAGAAATATCAAATCCTGAGTGGCATTCTTCCAATTGAAACATTATATAGTGATAGCTGTAATCATCAGATTGACCAAATTGCAACAGTGTGCTGTACTCTAACAATTATTTGTGATTCTGTTGCCCCATTTTACTAATTTTCTTATTCCACTTGTAGTGCACATCATATTCTATAAAGTTCCAGCTGCTTATTACAGTCATAAACTTTGTTGTGAAATGAAATGTCAAATCAAATTAGCATGATACTGAAGTTATTCTCTTGTAAAAAGAAAAATGGATAATAACATACCAGAAGTAATCTGCAATCAGATTTCTGTATGTCCTTATTCATTTTTTGTGAAGTGTTTAGCAAGCATTTCTGGTAAGGTGTATAATTTAAAAAGTTTTCTGATTTTGATGCATTCACTTTAAAGAATGATTTTTCTGGAAGAATAGTCTCAATATGGGTTTCATTTGGTGTCCATACCAAGAATTGAGCATAATGTGTACCAGATATAAAAAGTTGACATTATAATTGATAGTAATACTGATGGGCTTAGCTTAGTGCACATGTGCTTTGTGCAGGTGAAAGCATAGAGGTTTCTTTACAAGCATATTCACTTAATGGAATATCTCTGTAACTATATAGACACTTAACCTCTAGAGCACCTTGCCCACAGCACTTGCATGATATCAAACCATCTCGAGAAGCCCACAGGAATGGCCATTGGTTATTCAACAACAGCCATACTTTACAGAAATGCAATGCTTTCTTTTTCTATCCCCCAAGCTACAGCACTATTTGTGAACTTGCTTTCTGTTGGGTAGCAATGCTATTGATTAGGCTCCTGCTTGGGTTATTGGCATCTGTTCTGCAAGCCTGTTTAAATTTGGATGCAGTAATTCTACCAGACCTAAGCTTAAACCATAACTGTTAATGAGCTTGCTTGGCTGTCTCATATTGGATCTTTTGTAACTGCTCATTGGAAAGGACTGGTAAAGCAATTTCTTCACATGTTTTGAGGATGATGCCAAATGAGCATCCTCCATTTGATGGAGAGTACCAATTTTTAAGAAAGAGGTTCTTAATAGACCCAAATGGAATGAAGCCTTCACTAAAAGGCTCAGTAATTGACAAGATTGTTGGTCTTGTGCCACACAAGCTTAATTTGCTAAGGAATTCCCTCTGGCTCAGATAATTCTCAATGTGTGGAGGCTCTTGAGTCTTCCTCCTCTTTGTAGGCCTATTACTGTCTCCATTTTCAGTGCTGCAGCTGAGATCTCTCATCTTTCGTGCAGCTAAGATCTCTCAGTTTTCTTCTGTACAAGACTTAGCTTTTCTTGTATGATAAAATGCCTCTAAATAAAACAGGAGGGATGCAACATGCGAAAAAGCTTTACCAAGGGCAGCCATGCAGGTGCAATGGGCAGTTTCTATTTTACCATCTGCTTTTAACAAAATCCAAGGCTTCAGTGGTGCTTTGTTTGCATGCTGTGAATATTTAACCTGTTAGTAGAAACAGCAGTTAAGAATAGCCTGAAGAATGGGTTTTAAGTGGTAATTCTTAATAAATCTAATTACAGTGTGGGAAACTTTGTAAATCAATTTGCCAGGAGCACTAAAAGAAGCTAAACCAACTCATTAGACAACTAAATAGTGATCTGTTTCAGCTTATGTTATGAGAAAATGTGGCACAAACAAACTGGATGAAAATATTTGACCTACCGTTCCTATCACAAGACAATTCTTTTCATAATAATTGCTGTTTACAGAACCCTCCACTCAAAAGGTTGTTGTAAGCTTGCAATGATGTACTCGCTTTTATCTCCTTTGCCATCAGGTGACTTGTGAGTACACAAGATAGTCGCCAATGCCTGCATAATCAATGCCTGGCAAGTCATTCAAGTTCTCATCTAGGTCTTTTAAAGACTTTTTAAGCAAGTACGGATCTTCCTTCATAGCATCAATTTTAAATAAATATCGAGTTCTCGCTGAGAGTTCTAATGATTGGGCATACTGTGAAAGAAGAAATGTGTGATACCTAGTGGCCATGTTTACGTTTTCAAAAAAGCCGTATTGACCGTCAATTTGGTGACACTAATCATATCGAGGCTAGCGAAATTTTATTGCAACCGCTCTATTTGAAACAACTCGATATTTGGCAAATTTGACCTCAAAATAACAAGTCTAGCCCTTTTCAAGAACAAATTTGACCCCACGTCCAAACATTCTGGCAATCTAATTTGGATGCCACTTTGGTCATTTCCACCATTTTCAATAAAAAAAATAAAAATATAGTATTATGAAAGCAGATAAAAATTTCCTATCAACATTCATAATGTGACGTCACACATTGGGGGAGTGTTGGTAGTTTTGAAGTTCACTATCAAAATTCACCGGTGTTTTGGAAATGTGGCCACATTTCCTTCAATTGATTTGGATGATCATAGGAAAGCGTTTTGATGGCTCATTTAAAGGGCATGGGCAAATGGTATCATGAGATACCGAAAACAAGCCAGGCAAGTCTCACTAGGCACATCAGAGCCTCAAAATCGTGAAACCTCAGTTGGCAAAATGGGGGCAGCCTGTTTTCTAAATAGCAGTAGCATACTTTGAAGTCTGACCTGAAAACGTGTAGAACTCGAAGACAAAGTATAGTGGAGTATATTTTTGCTGAATATTTCGTCAATTACTAAAATTAAAAATCATTTTGGAAGATGAGGGGATATAAATGTCACATAAATATGTTATCACAAGTTTTTCAAGTTTTAAGACCAAGTATAAGATAATACTAAAGTCCAGCGCAAACTAGCGATTTTTGTCGTCAGTGACTGCGATTTTTGTCGCCAGCAACAAAAATTGCAAGTCTGCAGGGAATCACAACAGAAGCCATTTGTCGCCGGTGGCGAAACTAAATGTCTAGCATGCTAGATATTTTTTTGAGTCGCCAACGACATAAAACATAAAATCGCAAGTGTGCAGTGACTGAAAACATATTTTTGATCGATTGCCCAATAATCGACAGCTTTCAATTAGGTAAGCTATTTTTCTCGTGATTACTCACTTTTCAACACGTATTTAGTTCGAAAGTTTGCAAGATTATTTCATGGAAGTACTATCTCAGAAAAGAGATTGTTGTGATGACGAATGAATAGCTGTTCTGTTTTCTTGGAGCGTTGATAAAGGTAAGATACTGAAAGTGAGCTGCGGTTCTGCAATGCAGATATCAATAATGTTTTTCTTGTATTTCTTCTGGGTTTCTTCGGAATAGATCTTGAACAGCTGCCTGCTTGCAGCTCAGGGCCTAATCAACGTTGATTTGTTTACTTCTCAACTTAATAAGGTCAAGGGAACTAATATTTTCTGTTTTAAATGAATCAGAGCACTTTTTGACAAAAAGAAAGCAACAAAAGGCATACTTTAGGCTGAAGCTTGCTATCAGAAAGAACAATTATAAGCAAAAAAATCGCAAGTGTGCGGGCACTCAATATTAGTCACCAGCGACAAAAGTCGACAAAGTGTGCTACAAGAAAGCAACTATACCATACATAGACTAACATAAACAGTATTTGCTAAACGATGAGTTTTGGGTGTAATCAGGCCCAGTGGGATAGCCCTGAGTATGGATCCCAAGTAACTAAGGGGACATTCCATACGTTTCAGACGGGACACAACGACTTTTGTTACTTGCTACTTGAAAGTGAGGCACTATTTTGAATGAATTGTATATGCGGGTTGTTGATTAGTTGTTAAAAAAGCATATTGTAATATACTAAAAAGGAGAGATGTGTGGTTATTCAAAATAAATGTGGTCCGGACGGGACACTTTATGAAATAGCCCCAAGGCAATCCCACCAGACATCAGACTACACCCAAAAACCACATACAATTAGATATATAAGTCAATAAGTAGACTAATCAAGAGAGAGAGCCCCCCCCCAAAAAAATAAAAGATAACCTTAACAAAAAACTGCCAAAAACGAAAACTTAATAAAAACTAAAGCCCAGGAGATGTTTCCAGAAATGAAATAAGTTACAGATTTCCACTATGTAGATTTAACATCACAGCCCACGTCCTTTCATACGAAACTCTTCCAACTTTGATTTCAAAATACTAAATGAACCTGACGTTTTCATAAAACTAGGTATGTTGTTCCATAGTTAAGCACCCAGAATTATTTCTATTTTCATTTAATACTGATGTCAAAAAGCTCACACACATCTTCAAAAGAAATCAATTTCCTGAATATTTAATAAATAGGGTAGTTAAGACATATCTTGACAATAATGGTAATTCTGCACAATGTGATAATGATAATACTCTCTACTTTAAGCTACCACATCTTCCCTTTTCCAATTTTGCCCAACGTAAAGTTCGCACATTAATCAAAAGATATTGCAGTAATCTTACAATCAAATTAGCATTTTCCTCCTTTAAGATAAAAAACCTGATGAAAGTTAAAGACTCTGTGCCTAGATCGCTCCGTTCTTGTGTTGTGTATAAATTTACGTGTGCGGGATGTAATGCCGTATATGTTGGTGAAACGTGCCGACACATGTCAACTAGAGTTCGAGAGCATCTTTTCACAGATAAAAATTCACACGTTTATAAACTCCTCCAAAGTTCTAAAACATGCAAAGATTTTTGTGATGAGAGCTGCTTTAAAGCCATAGATTCAGCTAAAACATACAATCAACTTAAAGTAAAAGAGGCTTTACATATTTAATGGGAGGGGACCAACTTAAACAAACAGGTTCAGCATTACAATTTTTCCTTATCATTCTAGCCCTTTCAACGATTTTCGTTCTCTTGATTAGTCGAATTATTTTTGTTTTCGTTACACCTTCTATTGATTTTGCAACGTTTATTAGTGTGTTCCATTTAACAACTTAGCATACAACTGAAGATGGATAGCGAAATATCCGAAACATGTCTTGTAAACTAAATATTCTTGTCTTTTTTTTGCGTCTGATCTCTGATATTATTGGCTTGAGAAATTTTGGAAATATATATATATATATATATATATATATATATATATATATATATATATATAT
>OLMO02000003.1:6544598-6622250 GCA_900291935.2 Cassiopea xamachana | reverse complement strand
AGGGAGATCAGCAAATAATGAGGTATTCTTAAGTGAGGATAGTGAATTGGCCAGATGTAAAAGTACAGAGTTATGACGCCAGGTATGTCTACTATCGTCGAGGTAAGACTTGCAACTTGATACAATGTGTTGAAGGGTTTCCGACTGGAAGCAAAAGGAGCAAGCTGATGTCGAAGACAGAGACCATTTGCAAAGGTTCTATCAGTAGCGAGAGTGTTATTTAGGTACTTGATGGTGAAGTTGAAAATGTTTCTAGGCATATTCTTCTGTACCTTGGACCAAAAACCACGAGTTTTGCTGCTAGCATGAAGAAGGATAGAAGTAAGGATGAAGCCTTGTGACTTTAGGTCATGATGAATACGATCTTCATTATCATTTTGGATGGCATTTAAAACTTGCTTGGTATTACGGAATTGGTCATACTGAATGTTGCAACCGATACTTGAGTTGGACCAAAGAGCGTTAATATCAGAATTAGGAGATGACTTAAGAGCGTTTCTAACTACTACTTGACACTGCATAAATTTTGTAGATGGCAGGATAAGGCTCATTCCGTACTTTGATTTTGATAGGATGAGAGATCTTAAGGTTGCACTGATAGGTAACTCAAGCCATTGGCGTACATACTGAGATACAATGTTGTCTATATTTTCAGTAACCCAAGTCTTGCCAATGTCAGTAATAGTAAAATGTCACAAACCCATCGCATAAAGCATTACAGTGTTAAATAGAAGCCATTCAGGCAGCAAAGAGGTAAAAAAGTACAGAAGCATATTGGTCTTGGGTTGTGTTGTAGTAAGAAGCCTCCAACAGTTGGAGGTGATAAAAAGTCATTGACGCCATCAAAGGTCATTGAAAAAAACAATACTAATGAGGGAATGTGGTGAAGATGAACTGGCAAGGAACATAAACCTATTTCTTTCATTGGATGAAAAAGCGCATATTTCCCCTGGCACATAAACTAGCAGGAACCTGACTTTCTCTACCTGTTTTCCTTGTTAACCTGTTATGCCATCCCGCTATGATAGGAATGCAACAAATGTGAAATGCCAATCTTTGCAGAAGTGATAAGCACAAGGTAAAGTCATGTATAAGAGTTCTGGTAAGAACCAAAAAGATGAAGTTGCAAGGCTTCACACTGAAATTACCTGATAGGCCTATAAATCATTTATAACAGTTTTTGCTAAATAGTTTGTAGACAATGTGCTCTAGCTCTTTCAGAGAGGTAACAATACGGAATTACTGTAGTTTTATCATTTTCATCAAAACTTCTCTTCCAAGTGCTTTGAAGTGCACGAAGTACCATCCGATCTTCAGAACCGTCCAGGCAACGCAGTTTAATTAAATATAAGTTTCCAATGTCAATGGTAAATTAAACACCTGTAGTTCACAGAAGAATGAACTAATAAATGATACAACTGCTGTCTCAAATAGCCCTATAACCATTGTATGGAGCTCAGATTCAGTCTGAGCTAGCGATGTTTTCGGTGAACATTAATTTTGCCATCTACTTATGAGCATGTAAACACGTCTGAAAACCTAAACTTGTTTACTGACTCAACTTTCAGTTTATAGGCTGTGCGTAGAGGATACAGATATTTTAAATTCAACAATAAAATCCACTGAACTAATTGCAAGATCACGCGAAATCCTCATCTTCTGAGCGAGGAATAGACACAACAAAGTATGCATGACCTTTTGTAAGAACGGCATGTTATTTTTGTTTTATTCACTTAAATTGTCGTGGTACAATGTCTTGTTTTCAAATTAATGAAGAAATTTTGCGCTCAGATACAGTGAAGGTGTTTCCAGAAAAATCAGAAGGGGGAACCGGTGCTGAAGTTACCGAGTAAAAGCTTCCCTTTAAGAAAAAGGTTCACCAAAATTGAAGTTGAGTCAAAAAAAAGAGTAGTGTAAAAAACGTGTATTTAGCCTTTCATAAACTAATTTTGGTGAGAATTTGGTCACTTAATAAGCGCCTAATTTGGAAATTTTGGTATCTAAAAGGTGAAATGAATTGGCAACAAGGAGTATATCCCAGTATCCCTTGCCATCAAATTTCGTCTTTGCTCTTGTCCTCGTGGTCAATCTAAGGCTCCCTGATAGCACAATCAGAATCAATAATTGCATCAACAGAAATTTCATCAAATGTCCTGTGTCCTTGGCAAATGCTTGACATTGATTGTCATTCATATCCAACTTGTGCGTCTCGTAAACTATGCAACTGCTCTTTCAAATTGAACCATTCTGAAAATTTAGAGAAAGTAATCATATTATCAGACTCACTTCATTGGACTGTCTTTTACATACTCGAAAATGACGCTTTACTGCCTTGTCATTATCTAAATTTCCGAAATCTTATGACAAATGATGCCGTTTTGTATTTCCTGTTTATGTAGCATTAGACATTTCTACTGCATGTTGAAAATACTGAATCACTTATCTCTACTTCTACTTCTCTGCAAAGCATCCAATCAGCTTCAACTGTTAGAGCAGCAGATTTAAACTGGGAATGGAGATATTTTTGATAGGTGCTACCCTTGATTTAGCAAAACGAAAAGAACAATGGACTTTTCCACAGCCATACTTCAATCTTACATGTGATACAGTGCTTTACCCCTTTTCCGAGGAGTTAGCAAAATAGTCCATTTGATTTGTGTACTGTCCCAGATCATTGTTGAAAATGTGCATCTGTGTCTCTCAGGGGGCGCAGCACGTGTGCAGTTTGGTAAGTGCACGTGCCTCGCTGTCGTATGATGTGCTCCTGTCAAGTTGGCATTCTCTGCGCAAGCCCGTAGTTTAGATATAGATATAGCTGTAGTATAAGTTAGCTCAGTTGATTATTGCGTTCAAGCTATTTAGAGTATATGTTTCAGAGTCGTTCTTCACAAATAGCTTCAATTACAAATGGAGTATTTTCTCATGTGAATTCTTTGTCCAGCCCAAGACACAATATCTGGCTCCCAACGTGGGGCCGGGGCAAGGAATTATAGCTCATTTGTTACAGAAAAGTTGAAGCTATGTCGGAGGACGAAGGTAAAGTCCAACAATTAACTCTCGAAAGGACAAGGGCCTCACGAGGAGGCAATCGCGCTGTTGTTACCAGGTTGGAAAGAGAAGCGAACTCTCTCATTCACGAACACACTGCTGGCCCAATTGGCACTAAGGTGACTTCTCGTTTGAAGTCAATCGCAAAAACGATAAAGGAATACCACAGATATCTCAAGCAACTCGACGAACAAATATATGACAGAAGTGCTACTCAAGAATTGGAAAAGGAAATAATCGACTCCTCGGAGTGGGATACAAAAATCTACGAAGTATCAGAGAAAATAAACGATTTTCTAATAGAGAACATCTCAGGTTCTATTGCTCAAGTATCCCTTATTGAGAATGCCGCATTGCCAGTACCCCTCGGGCTTGGAATATTTTCTCCTCGTGCTCAACACAATGCAAGTTCTCTAAGCCAAAACAATCGATCAGAATCTTACAGTGGTGTGCGACTTTCTAAGATTAACTTACAGAAGTTCAATGGAGATGCTACGCGATTTAACTCGTTGTGGCAGAGTCTTGAATTTGCGGTACATAACAATACTGATGTTCCGAAGACTAGCAAACTCTACTACTTATTTTCACTCTTAGAAGGGGCGGCTTACCGTGCAGTCGAAGGTCTTCAGCTACAGGAGGAAAACTACGATCATGTAGTCCAAATTCTAAAATCACGCTTTGGCAAAAAACAACAGATTATCACGGCACATATGCAATCACTTCTCAAGCTCCAAAACAGCCCAAATGACAGTATAGATCGACTCAGGACAATATACGATAGCATTAATGTTCACCTCAGAGGTTTGGAATCACTGGGCATTACCGCAGAAAGCTATGGTAGTCTTTTGATACCAATTATTATGGCAAAAATGCCTCGGGAAATCACACTACGAGTTGCAAGAAAAACTTCAGAAGACATTTGGGATATCAACGAGATTCTGGAAATAATTCGAAAGGAACTTGAAGCCAATGAGATAAGTGCAAAAATAATTGCAACAGAGAGGAGAGCAGAAAGATTGACCCAGCAACGTCCCAAATCGCCACAGGGGACAACGAGTTCATGTTATACTACAGCCAAGTCAAGGAACAAAGTTGAATGCAATTTCTGCCAAGGTGAGCATTTTTCTTTCAATTGCAATAAGGTGATTGATGTTCAGGAAAGAAAGCATCTACTTTCAAGGGCCAAAAGATGTTTTAATTGCTTAAGGGTTGGTCACATATCGAAGGAATGTAGAAGCCCTCGAGGATGTTTAAAATGCAAAGGGAGACATCACCAATCTATCTGTAATACATCGGAACGTAGTGGATTAAGCGATGCAAGGATGGCAAACCCAAGCACTTCCAGCAAGGCTCAAAGTGAAACAAAGGCCGAAAGCACAACTGCAACTGCTACGACAAGGCAGGACGGAAAGATCTTGCTACAAACCACCACAGCCCATGTCTATAGCCGCAACGCTGATGAAAAGATTCAAGTGAAACTTTTGTTTGACAGTGGGAGTCAAAGAATGCACATCACTGAAGACTTGAAGAAAAGACTGTCTTTGGAAGTTGAAGGGTCAGAAAATTTAAACTTGAATACTTTTGGCTCAGAACAAGGGAAGAAGATGAAGTGTGATTGTGTTAGATTTAAGATAGCTTTAGATAATGATAGCGAAGTAGAAATATCCGCATTAACCCATCCTACTATTTGTTCCCCCTTAGGGTCGCGCGTAGATTTGCGTCTCTACCCCCATCTACAGGGTCTACAGCTTGCTGATCGCAGCACTAACAGCAAAGAACGCATTGATTTTTACCATAATATTGTCATTGGGGAGGTATTAAGGTGTGGTTTTGGCCCGATAGCCATAAGTAGAAAATTAGGGTGGTTATTATCAGGACCAGTTGCTTCTAATGTTAGCAATCACGATGATTTTAATGATGTCGCTTCTCATCTTATTATAGACAGCACAGGTAACTCTCCGTCCTTAGGGCTACATGGATACGACAAAGGACAAGATTCGTCGGAATTGGTTCAAGCTCTCAACGACTTTTGGCAACAAGAATCCCTCAGGCTACATGAGCAACCTAACGACGAACAAGATGAAAAAAGGCCTCAAGGGATCTGGATATCACTTTTAATGGCACTAGGTATGAAATAAGCCTTCTTTGGAAGGATAGCAATCTCTCCTTGATTTCTGATGACTATGATTTATTTTTAGCCAGGCTGAAATCTGTTTTTAATCGTTTGAAAGGTAACCCCGAGCTACTTCAGGAGTATGACAAGATATTTAAGGCACAGCTCGAAGAAGGTATTATTGAAAAGGTGCCTGTTAATGAATATTCCCTCCCTAATTGTCATTTTATTAGCCATCATTGTGTTATACGTAGTGATAAAACGACATCCAAGGTACGCATTGTTTTTGATGGCAGTGCTTGCTCGAGGGAAAATTCTCGCTCTCTCAATGACAAATTTGATGTAGGTGATATCGATATGCCTTCCATTTTTGACATTTTAATTAGATTCCGGTCTCATGCAATAGCGCTTACAGCAGATATAGAAAAGGCGTTTCTACGGATTGGTGTAAAGGAGGCCGACAGAAATGCCTTGAGGTTCCTATGGTTTGAAGATATTCATGCCAAGATGCCACAGGTAATACAAATGCGCATCACACGTGTCCCTTTTGGCTTAACGTGTTCATCCGCGATTCTAGGCGCCACCATTCAACATCATATTGCGCTATTTTCCGGCACACATCCTGAAGCTGTGCAAATCCTTCAACGATTGTATGCCGATGACTTATCTTGCCGTGTTGACTCAAGCCCACAAGCATTCACGCTTTATCAATATTGTAAATACATAATGAGTCAGGGGGCATTCAATTTGCGTAAATGGAACTCCAACGATAAGGACGTACTTGACCGCATAAATAACGCAGAAGAAGGTAGTCAGGACAGGCACCCCCCTGACAATACCCCCACAGTACAAGACGATGACCAGACTTACAGTAAATTCTCAGTAGGTCCCCCTGTCACTGATGATACTTGTAAGATTTTAGGTGTCAACTGGAACATGCATACTGACCAGTTTTATTTTGATTTACGCCACGTAATAGCAGCTGCAGCCTCGTTACCACCCACCAAGCGGTCAGTTCTCAAAATTGCAGCGAAGATTTTTGACCCCCAAGGTTGCCTTTGTTTGTTTGTTGTCAACATGAAAATTCTCTTTTCAAGATTTATATGCCACAAAAGTGGCATGGGATGACGAACTCGTGGGGTCCCATAAAAAGAAGTTTGATTCCTTCATTGCTCAGCTCGCCAGTTTGCAAAGCGTGCGCATTTCTAGATGTTTGTTCGATAGGACCCTCGATATAGATTACGTTCAGATTCACGCATTTTCCGATGCTAGTGAAAGGGCCTATGCTAGTGTAGTTTATCTCCGTATTGTTTATGTCTCAGGTGAAATTGATACGCAGTTTTTAGCCTCTAACGCCAAGGTCAGCCCTCTCAAGAAGCAGAGCATTCCCTGGTTGGAATTGCTAGGTGCTTGCCTTATGTCTAAACGGGTCGATTCTATTTCTCACACTCTTCAGGATGAACTCCATTCTGGGAAAATCGATAGGTTTTATTGGGTGGATTCTGTAGCAGCTTTGTGTTGGGTCATAAATGATAGAGAATTGAAAGCTTACGTTCAAAATAGAGTTAAGGATATTCTCAAGTTATCATCCCGGGAGGAATGGTACTACTGTCCCGGTCCGTCCAACCCTGCGGATTTGCCCTCCAGAGGTAAGTATAGTCAGCCTCTCTCTCAAGACCTTTTCTGGTAGGAGGGTCCTAAGATCCTAAAACTACCTTCCCAAGAATGGCCTAGTCAACTGGATCTCAAGGATGTACCATCTTGCATCACCCTTGAGGAGAAGAACGTCAGGCCTATGGTATATCACGCTATGTTAGGTGTAGAAGCACAGGGCCAGGAACTAAGCACTCATGAATTTAGCAATAAAACTTGGTTATTAAGAGTCTACGCTTGGGTGCATCGTTTTATTCACAATTTAAGGGCCTCTGTACGGAATGAGCCACTTTGTTTGGACACCCAAGTTAGTGTTCCTGAATTAGAATGCGCTGAAACATCTATAGTAAGGTCGTTGCAAAGTTTTGCCTGTCAGACGGAAATCGCAAATCTTAAATCACAAGGCACAATCAATAAATCACTTCTCATCAATCAACTGGATTTGTTCTTAGACGAAAAGGGTCTTCTGCACTTAAATAATTCTTCGATGTCAGACTCAAGCAAAACTCCAATACTGCTTCCTTCTAGACATCATTACTCAGATCTTGTGCTAAGGGAGTGCCATGATAGGGTATTTCATAATGGCGTTAAGGATACGCTAAATTTGGCTCGTGAAAACTACTGGGTACTCAGAGGCAGACAGGCTGCCAAACGGTTGGTAAGACGTTGTATTGTATGTAAGAAATATGAAGGCATCCCATTTAAATTTAATGTTACACCAGATCTCCCAAATATAAGAGTAGATGACGCACCTCCATTCACGCATACCGATATTGATTTCGCAGGGCCATTACTCACTACAGGTTGGTATTCAAAAGAAGGTAAGGTCAATTAAAAAGCCTACGTTTGCTTGTTTACTTGTGCGTCAACTCGAGCTGTTCACCTAGAGCTGATAGAATCACTGGATGTACCTGTGTTTATTTGTTGTTTTCGAAGATTTTGCGCCCGGAGAAGGATGCCATCTACCCTCATTTCAGATAACGCGAAAACGTTCCAGACCGTTGCTAAGGAAGTTAAGAACTTAATTTGTAATTCGCGTTTAGGTAATAATTTATCCTCACAGGGTGTCAAGTGGCATTTTATTGTAGAACGTTCCCCCTGGCACGGTGGGATGTGGGAAAGGCTCATTAGAAGCGTCAAGAGATGTTTGATAAAGGTTGTAGGTAGGGGCATGCTAAGCTTCATGGAATTAAGTACATTGCTAGTAGAAATCGAGTGTGTTATAAATGCAAGACCCATAACCTATATTTTTGACGATACTGAAGGAGTTTCCTACCCATTAACCCCATCTCAACTAATAAATGGAAGAAATCTTTTGCAGAAATCAAGTCACAATCATTTTGAAATAATCAGTAATCATTAAGCATTATCTAAAAGAGCCAGGCATTACAGAAAGCTTTTGGAGCACTTCATGCAACGGTGGCGAAAGGAATATTTATCCAGCCTGATGGAAGCGTATAAGACAAAACAGGTAAGAGAGGGGCCGTCCATATCTGTTGGTGACGTATGTATTCTGAAAAACGACCAAACAAAACGAGCATTTTGGAAATTATGCAGGGTAAGTGAACTGTTGACAGGAAATTATGGTAATGTAAGAGCAGCCAAAGTAGAGGTAACATCATCCAATGGTAAACAGGTATTTAGAAGACCTCTACAACATTTGACCCCATTGGAAATAACTACTAACAGTAATGATTTGCCTAAGCAGCCAGCGAAAGACGCGCATGTGCATGAAAGCAGCACACCCACAGCAAGCGCGGATAGGCCTGCAGCAAGCGTGGATAGACCCGCAGCAAGCGTGGATAGACCCGCAGCAAGCGTGGATAGACCCGCAGCAAGCGTGGATAGACCCGTAGCAACCGCAGCAGCACAAAGACCCAAGCGCAACGCCGCTATAATTGGTGTATTACGTAGACAGGATGGTTTAGTAAGGCAATGATAATCATACAAGTATGTAGCATTACTACACGAACATTTTTTGTATATGTACTCATGTTAACCTGTACTTAGAAATTGTAATGTCGTATATTCCACTTGTGTTATTGTTTGTTTGTTGTTTGATCGGTGTCCGATCAAACCGGGGGGAGTGTGTTGAGAATGTGCATCTGTGTCTCTCAGGGGGCGCAGCACTTGTGCAGTTTGGTAAGTGCACGTGCCTCGCTGCCGTGTGATGTGCTCCTGTCAGATTGGTATTCTCTGCGCAAGCCCGTAGTTTAGATATAGATATAGCCGTAGCATAAGTTAGCTCAGTTGATTATTGTGTTCAAGCTACTTAGAGTATATGTTTCAGAGTCGTTCTTCACAAATAGTTTCAATTACAAATGGAGTATTTTCTCGTGTGAATTCTTTGTCCAGCCCAAGACACAATAATCATCATCTGATTTGACACATCATTCCATCTTTAAAAGTTCTTTTCCAGTCTCTGCAATTCAGCAATCAACCTTCTCCAGGTAACTTCATCTCTGAGTGATATCACTTAGTCTCAATCAACTTATAGTAAGACTCCTACTGTACGCTCGTTAAAGGAAGGACAAAGGATGTACCAAATTCAACAGGTTCGAAGACTGATGCAATGATCTTCAGCATATTCGTTCCCCTTGCTGGTATTTCTCTAACGTCAATACTAGACTGAACGAAATCTTCTTCTTTGTGAAGATGTTATGAGCAATCTAGAAGAGTTCCCACCATCATTTTTCATTCTATTACAGGATGGCATATTACTAACTAAGATCATTTTTCATCTAATACTGCTGTTATTAAAAATAAGGCCTAAAAATAAAATTCCAGCTTTCCCAGCCAAAGCAGGAGAAAACCTCAGGTTTCCCAGCTAATTTCTGAAAAAGGCTCATTCTCCAGCTTTTCCAGCATTTCAAGCTGTTTCAACAAGGAGTGGACACCCTGTTTTATTTACTTCATAAAAAGATGCTTGATTTTTCAGTTGAAAGACTTCACCCTACACAAATCGAGACCACGTAGCCCACAGTCATTTGCGGTCACATTAAAAGGTCCTATTGTGGGTGCAAAATAAAAAGAACATATTTTATCCACTTTTGGTGAACTAACTGTAATATTCATATATAAATGAACACCTCTTACTCTCAGGTGCCAAATAAAAGTCCCCCGGCCTATTAAGTTTTCGATATTTTTCCAACCCCCCAACTTTATTAAAGCCCCCCGTTTACTAATTTTAAGGAAATTAACTTTTTCTACAAACCGCTCATCTCATTTCCTTTCTTTGTTAGTATTATTTACGCCCAATTTTCATGGCAAAATTGTGCACTGTTCTATATATTTTGGTTTTAAGCTTTATGACAACCTGTTTTTGTTCTTTTCGTCCTTGTATAATCATTTAAAGACTTATCTGAAATTCTGACCTCCCGCTTATTCAGTTTTGATTACCGTACGTCTTGGAGAAAGGCAGCTGGAAGGTTATTGATGCATAATAGCCTATAGGTAAGTATAACGACCGTGACATTTTTCTTATCAAAATTACTGGGTGACAAAAAGGTGGGGGGGGGTGAAGCTCCACAGCCCTCCCAAAGGCGCTGTGCTAGAGGTGACACTACTTCACTGACTATTCAGTTCATATGTTTGCCATAATATTGAATTTACTGTTATGGCGATAGGTCATTTTCCAAATGATTGATTTACACAGTCAAAATAATCGCTGAAGTCGACTGGTCATTCTCAAAATGACTGATCAACCTAGTCTGAATATTCTTTGCAGAACGACTGATCGACATACTCCTGTGAATATTTATCTACTTCATGTATGCATTTCTATAAGAAACCATACAAAGTGAAGTACTAAGTACATCTCCAGGAATGCTGCGTGTAGATTTATAGGGTTGAACTTGTAGACTTTAGTTTAGTTTTTGTAGCAGAGCAGCAAATTTTAAACATGGAAGAAGGGTAGATACAACGTGAGATGCCAGTACTTAGGCCCTATGATGTGGTGGAATATGGAGGGGTAGGACAAAGACTAGTACCTGGAAGGTCTATTGTAGAAATTCTAAAATTTTCAGGCCTGGACAACTAAAGCATTATGGACTGGATGCAACACTGGAGCAGAGCAGTTTTAGCGAATGGTTGAAGCGTCCATACTGAACTGGTAATGCTTCCTTTATTCTTATTGGGCGCGCATTTTATATGTTCTAACTGTACTAATTGATGTAAAGGAGAGTGTTTATAAATTAAAGCGGGAATTTGAAAGACACTCTAACTTCTCATCTCAACATCTCCAAGGCTTGTACTCGCCATTCTTTGTTTAGCTTTGTTGAATGAACTAAGGGGTCACTCCGAATATTCGATGTAGTCAACTGGTCATTCTCCACTTGAGATGGTGTGAATTGTTTGAGTTGAATCGTTGGAAGAGCGGAAGTACTTGTTTCATTCTCTCAATGACAAGCGTTAAGTAGTTGGTAGCTAGTGACAGTGTTCTTTCGTCTCAAATAGACGGGGGTGGTAGGTGTGGTTGAAATTTCCTGAGAACCCAATAAACGGGGAGAGGTTTGGTGGAAAAATTCTCATAATATGAATAATTATGACGTTTGAATGTAGGCAAAGCGAAAGGACTTTTTTCAAGATGAACAATTAGTGGGAGACGTTTATTCGTGACTTAAAAGCATTTAGCTGTCAGCGAATATTCGGGTTACCGGTGTGATGGCTCAGTTGGTAGAGCGTCCGCCTCACAATCGGAAGGTCGATGGTTCGAGCCACGGCCGAGTCATACCAAAGACTTTAAAAATGGTACTCGCTGCCTTTCTCTTCTGGCGCTCGAAAAATGAGAAAGGAGTGGGGAAGTTAAACACGCGGAGCTACCAGTGGACCAGCCCCCCGCTGTAGCCCTCACTGCATTCGCAGACGCGTGGCCTAGGGCTACAGAAACGGAGATAGGCGCCGCCCTATGCGCCATTAGGCGTGGGAAGGACTTTGACTTGACTTTGAATATTCGGGTCGCATTATTGTCATTCGAAGGTCGATGGCACGATCGACTAACCGAATATTCGACTTTCAGTGGACAGCCACCGAAATTCGAACATTTTTAGGTTCTTATTTCTGTGCTTGAACCTGAGCACAATATGTTTCAGGCGTTCACCACGGTTAGCATATCTAACATGCATAATAATGACTGTATGCCTCATATATTTTATAGGACTCCAAAGCAAAAATTCCATAAACATTACCTGTGTATAAGTGGACGCACAAAGATTACCTAAGTATCTCAATATTAGTATAATAAGGGACATGCCGTTTAATTTTTATCAGGGAGGGGGGTATCTTTTAAGCAAATGCACCTGCTCTGAAATAAGCCCCCAACTTGAACTGCTTTCAAAATTTGTTCCCCCCCCATCATCGAGCTTACAACACCATCTATGGGATGTTGGAAAATTGGTAAGTCCTAGTAGCTAGTGAAGACTGGCAACCCAACAACAATTTATAGGTAGCCAATGACTTTTTTCCTGCTTAATAGATGCTGTATTTTGTGAGTGATATGTTGACTGACTTACAACTGCCACTTCCAACGTGCAGCAGAATCTCGATATAACGAACTTCGAAGGGGAATAGGCCATGAGCCAGGATACCAATTTTTCAAAATTGGTATCATCTTCGTGGACCAAACATATCATATCATTTTGTTTCCTTCTACTTTCAAACTATGAATGATAGCGAGTTCAAAGCTGCAGCTTATGCCTAAAAAACTATCGAAAGTAAACGTGCTTGAGATGGATTAGGCCTAAAAGTCTAGTATAATATGGTACTGTCTATTTGATAGGAGAATCTATCCTCCACCGCTATTACCAATTTGCAGCGATCGAAAGGTTATGAGCTTTTAAACAAAATGTTAAACAAAATATATGCTTGATATATTTTGGGTTTAATACTAAAAACTCCATGGTAGCACTTATCTATGACAACGTGTCACCTGTAGCATAAAGTTTCGAATTCAGAATCTGAATGAATCAAGAATTTAAGTACAAAAATGTGGAGCAGCACATTGTAAAATTAGCTAATCCTGCATTATCTATGAACATAAAGATCTATTATGGAAGACATTCAGCCTACCTAAACTAGTGAAATTGCAAGATGAAAGATCTTGGTCCACATTGGTTGATGCTGTAGTGATAAGCTATGAACCTATATTGTCATTGAAAGTGAAATATGGTGACGGCATTCCAGATATTTCCTATCATCGTTTGCGTTGATCCTTTTTTACAATGAGAAGGGATCTTTTAAAGGTTCATCAGCTGCTGAGACCAGTGCCACGGAATCTCCCAACGTAAAAAGATTCACAAGGCAATCTTTGTAATCTGAAGTTGATGAGGGGGCAGTTTGCCTTGTTATATTACCAAGATCCTGCCTAGTTTGCTCCAAAGCGAAGTACCAACGGAACTTGAGAGCCAGGGAAAGACTTGCTGATTGCATGGAGTTTCGAGCAGACTCCACTATCAAGCAAGCAGCACTTACATGAAAGGAAGGTAAGGTCTTGGTAATGTTAATGTCCAAAGATTTGATATCAAGAGAGGCACAGTACCAGAAATCGTGCTACAGATCGTATGTTGAAACAAACTACGTTCAGCCTACTAATGAAAGCGACACCAAAAATAAGGAAAAAATGATTAGAAAAGAATCGAACCCACGCATTTGAAATCATCATTGAATATTGCATTGACCTGAAAGAGCAACCAAGATTGGTGGACTTCATCGAGATTAAAGCAATTTTTACAGAAGAGCTAGAATAAATGGTCATCAGACTAGAGAGGAAAGCAAGAAGCATCTCAAAAAGAAAATATTGGCAACAATCGAAGAGATAAACTTTTATTCATTACATAACATGAGTTTGCTAGTGTACCCAAGCTATTTTACATAAAGGATCCTCCCAGCAAGAGAAAACAGTGATGAATAAAGTAGAACCCGCATAAAGGAACCTGTTTTATATGAACTATTAAGCTGAAATTTCTTTGGTCGAACCTCTTAAATAAGAACCCCAAAGAGGCTGAAAAGGGGATGGTTCATATATAATGGAATTCATGCTGTTGACTTAAAAATTCATGAGTAACAATTTTCATAAGCAGTCTGCGCTTTTCAAATTGCAAAACATATGACAAGATTATTATGCAATAATGCTGACTTTAAATTGTTCTCAAGAGTCATCAAGAATTCCTGTGCTGAAAACAATGTAACTGCATACTAGGCATGTGATGTATATAACAATCTTTTTAAGAACCTTAAGGGCTGGAAATAAGAATGTTGATCCACTAATTAAGAACCAATCCAGGCTGCTCAGGGAAAACTTAGGTTCTTTAATGTGGCTTTCTACTGTAGCACTATGTTGCTAAGGAAGGAAATAAAAGGGAAAAAGGTAATTTTCCTTGGCTTCCTACAGACAGAGATTTGACAATTTCGAAGGTAACAGTTGGAAGTTGCTGATGTTGTTTTTGCAGACCTTGTTAAGTGGTAAAGTGGTGGACACTCTAAAATCACAATACTCAATGTAGGCTTTTTTCCTATGTGCAAGACCTCATATACGGTTAACAAATGGACGTTTAAAAACAGTTAAAAGCATTCTACTTACATCTATAACATCCCTAATAAATAATACCGAATTTATCAATATTCTTAATCGGCTTGAACATTGCATATCCAATACAATTTATGAAGAGCTCGTCACACAAGTCGCGATGGAAGCATAGAGAATAAGAGATAAAGTATTTTTAGTCTGTTGCTTCTAAACAATTTCACTACAGAACAAAAAGCGGCAACGTTCTTTTGACATACATAAAAGATTTTTTTCTAAAAGATATTACTAAAAACTCATTGGCTATGCTGGTATATGACAACATCGATAGGCTTGAAAAAACATTAGCTGAAAAAGGAACGTCACACAGGGTCAACTGGATACTAATTTAGGAGCAAAGGGGAGGATTGAAAGGATGTCATGAGTAACGAGAACAAAGATAAAGAGCCACCTCCAAAACGTGCAAGGCACTTAACTTTGTATAGTGTACATCAAACAGACCTACCTTGTTAAACGATTGGGAAAAGATTAATAAGAGGTTGTGCATTTGACCCCACTGCACCAATTGATAATGGATTGTTTGAATTGTGGAGAAAACTGCGGGTGATTTTACATAGACATAACCCGATTGACTTCTCTAACCTTTTGAAGCATATTATGCAAGTTTTGTTAATCAAACAAGAGAGAAAGTTACTTTCTTTCATGGTGATACTGCTTTCAAGTTCTAGGAAATTTCAAAAAGGCAGTATTGCCAATTTTATGATGAAAAAAGTAGTAAAAAAGTTACTTGAAGCTAAATTTCTTTGGATTCCTAGTGAGAATGACACAAAATTTGAGCAGATCGCTACTAAAGATAATTCTCGAAAACTGGCTATGTTGTATAGAAATATTGTACTACAAGGGGACAGAAATGATACAAACAAATCACTGCGCAAGAAGATTTGAAACTTATAGATATTTCAACCTTGCAAAAATCAGTTTTCCAGAAAAAAGCCCAACTTCTCTACGTCCATCAATATCTATTCTAGATACCTTCTATGAGTGATGTGCCGATTGCACTGTGCTGCAAATCAGAGAATTCCTTATTGGACAGGTTTTCATAGCATTGTTCGCAATGACATGCTTGTCTCTAAATCAACGACTGCATACCTGGATAAATTCAATAGTACTGCCACAGAGGGCAGCATAGTTTTCGAGATTCTTTGCAAAGCATTCGCTATAAAGAATAAATTAGATTGATCTTCAATTGTTGTAACATTCAAGCAAGCAATTCACACAAAAGCCATTGACATAAAGAAACAAGAGCCAGAGAAATTTTAGAGCAGTGTATTACTTCTTGGAGGATTCCATACTTTAATGATGGCCATGGGCATAGTTCGAAAGCGATATCGTGATGCAGGCTTATGTGACGCACATATTCAGCATCAAGTCCGCAGAAGGATCGGTGGATAGTGTATTGAGTGGTAAGATGTACAATTGAGCAATCAGAGCCAACTCGATCATAAATGAAGCCCTCAAAGATTACTTCTCGATAAACTTCAACAATTCCTAAAGTAAGAATAGCCAGAAAGGAAAGATCTTGAGAGCACCAAAAATGCTATACACTTGCTGTGTGGTTACTTAACTCAAAAGACATATGAAGTTATCATGAATAAAGAATGATTTCTGAAACTTTCAGCAAAGCTTGAGCTCTTTAAGGACAGCATCGAGAAATCTTCAGCTAGCCTAAGCAGATTCTGGATGTCGTACTTTGATCTAACGGATACATATCATAACATGATTTATGCACAAAGGATAGAAAATTGGCAACTTCATCTTCATGCATCATATGAAATTATTAAATAGGTTTTTGCCTATGATTATGCAAGCAACCTGTTGTTATATCTTGTGGATATGTTCACCCTTAAAATAATCACCCAAACATATAAAAGGAGTTTTTGAGAGGACAATCCAGTGTGCAAATGTTGCATTACAATACATTTGGAAGAAATGAAGCAGACAAAGCCACGAAAGTACCATCAATCGAGATGCAAAAACACCAGGAGGTCTGAAAGGATTTAGCAGGAAATACGCAGTAGTATGCAGATGGACATTGAACAGCAGTAAAAAAGATGCTTGCAGGAGACATTTGCATGAAATGATAAAGCTAAAATCTTCTGCAAAAGTTCATAATGATTTAGGGAAAAAAACGCTGCAAGATGCAGCAGCTATAAAGTATACGGTCAGTGTAATCAGCGTTGTTTTTCTAACCCTTGTCAACCAGCCTGCAAGCAATGAAGGAATTAGAAGCTGACCTCATTCTTGCCAAAGAATAGGGAACAGAAGCTATGAATGTATTTCAGAAAGAACCATTGTGAAAAGATAAGTCAGCTTCCTTCTTTGACACTCTTAAAAAGCTGAAGCTTAAAACATTCTCGAGCACGTCAAAGACAGTTCCTGTGAAAGTCATAGACAAACTTATGCCGCTTAACAAATGTAGGACATTGTTGTCACATTTGGCAATAATTGCCCAAAAGAGATGCATAAATCCAAAGGACATATTTTGCTTTCCTTTGGGACAAATCCCTTGGTCTCTAGCAGACACATTTGGAAACCTGCAGAAAACAAAGCCACTCTTATTCATTGCTTAGAAAAAGGAGTTACTCCTGCAATTAATAGAGCTGCAGTTTTTGATGCAAAAGCAATAATTCAACATCACATGCCAACAGGAACTTTTGAAGATCTTGCTAAAGACATACTAAGAGACATCATCAAAGTTGCATAGGCAAATCGCATTGATGTTGTATTTGATATGTAAAGAAGCCACTCTATCAAAAATGCAGAGAGAGGCCAGAGAGAGAAAGATAATTCAGTTAGATTTACGTTACCATTACCAGGCCAAGCGGTGAAACCAGGGCAAAATTCTTGAAGTCATCAAATAATAAGATATTGATACAGTTTTTGTGTGACTGAATCGGAAATAAGCAAAGGTCGAAGTTGGATGGCAAAGAATTGTTACTTGCATTCGACAAACAGTGCCTGAAACTAACAAGAGGTGGATGCGAGGAAATTGACTATTTGAAATCCAGTCAGGAAGAAACAGATACTCGAATACTCTTACATGCTAATATTGCAGCACAGGGCTTTGCATCAATCATTATACAGTCCCCAGACACAGACGTTCTGCCCATAGATGGCGGTGTTTCGACGCAGATCCATGCAAACCTCTATCTAAAAACTGGTATCAAAACAAGGCTAGAATTATCAATATGACATTGCTACGGCTGCAGCTTAAAATTCATCTGAACGCGGCATCTTACAAAACTGTCAATGATATATTGCAATTCTGTTAGTGCTTTTGCTGGGAAAGGAAAAATTGGACTTTTGAAAGCAATGTAGACAAAGTACAGCTATCTTGATAGCTTCCAACAACTTGGAAGTTCATGGACCATCTTCGACGATCTTCTGCTATAAATGGAGAAGTTGGTATGCCATATTGACGATTACAAGCAACTAACTGTGGTGAATGATATGAGGTACAAGACGCATTGCTCAAAAGATGGCACTGACTGCAGATCTTCTTTCACCATGCAAAGATACATTTCAGTGAAGTGTATCTTTGACATATACTGTGTTAATGAAGTGTATATGTTAGACTTCACTAATAGCTACTAAAAGCAAATTACCAAACTAGGGTTTGGGGACTCTCCCTGGTACACTGCCCTGAGCTACCATGGCTGGTGTGTTACAAGGAAATATGAAAGCCTTGAAATCAAATGGATGAGTGTAAAGCCTGTTCCTAAAGAAGTTTTAGCGCTCATCGTTTGCCACAGTAAAAGAAAATGGGAGGCGACTAAATGTTGGTGCATTAATAATGGACTCCACTGTACCGACATGAGCAGCATTGAATCATGGATGTGGATGATAGAGTGAGTGCATCAATCGAAGTGACAAACGAAATAGATCACATTGATTAACAGCGAACATGGTATGAATGATCAGATTTCCTGTTAGAAACAGAAGCTTTTCGTTCTGATGCTCCATCTTAACAACTCTCATATAACTGCCAATTCATTTATAAAATCTCTGATCAATATCTCTCCAAAAGCACTGTAAGTTATACACATTTTTCATAAGAAAAAAGTTTATAAGAAAATGAGGCTCAAATCGTCAAAATCTTAAGAAAATCGTAAGAAAATCACGAGGCTCAATTTCCAACATTAAGTGTTTTTATAGGCCCAAAATCTGTATTTCGTCGTTACTGCATTCAAAATGTTAAAGATGGAATTCAAATTCAAGTATACAATATTATTAACGAAAGTGTACACCACTCTAGCCAGTTTATTTCAGTAAAAGTTTAGCAAAATTTAAGAAAATCTCAGGCTCAATTTCGGGAACGGTTAAGAAAATTGAGGCTCAGGCAAAATGATGTTCTTTTTAAAAAAACGTGTATTCAAGGCCGACAATAATATAACAACATAGCATCTCAGAGCCCTCAATCTATCTACACTCTACTTGCTTTCAACATAATTCTATCAACAAAAGAATACTAGTA
Source organism: Cassiopea xamachana (assembly GCA_900291935.2). Classification (NCBI taxonomy): domain Eukaryota; kingdom Metazoa; phylum Cnidaria; class Scyphozoa; order Rhizostomeae; family Cassiopeidae; genus Cassiopea; species Cassiopea xamachana. The sequence goes on along the minus strand of OLMO02000003.1, from coordinate 6,603,383 downwards.
GTAGAAATGCCAGTCACAAGTAAAAGTTAAAGTAAAAATATTGGCTGGAGATTGCGAATATAATCCTCCTGTCTTTGTTAAGATGCTACGTGATTTGTAGCTAAGGCTCAGAATTTTTGATTCAAAGGATTCATTCAAGTTTAAAGGCACACTTAATATCATATTATGGCTGAGCATAACAGCTGCATTGCAGTTTTCAAGACATTTTGCCCTTCTAAAATTCTTCCTCACATGGCCCCCGATTTTGCTAATTAAGCTACCGAATCTTCATCGATCGATATTCGATCATCGTCATCAGCTATCATCGATTTCGTAATCAGCATATAAAATGGGCTCTACAGATGAATAGCAAGTTTGTTCTCTGAAAATGATACCGACTCCTGTTCATTTTTGACATTGAACTAAATGGGCATAGTCATGTGACCTTCTATTATACTTATGTGCTGTTCTGTTGACCTCGTGGTCTTATTGTGCTCGTTCGTTGCATTGCTTGATTTAGGACTACGTTATGTTATGATGCTGTTTTTGATATACGTCTCATATTTGGAATCTATAATCTTAACATAGTAGATATTTGTTCTCAAATAGCTTAGTCCTTTTTGTAGTTTTTGATACCATATTGGCGCAAAATTCTTTTCACAAGGCGTATTGATACTTGCTCTGATGGGAAAATAGTTTGAAGCTACAAATTTTGTCTTACCGATAGTTGAAAATCTCATTTATCTACGAGACTTGTAGACAGCTCGTTCTCCTCCATGCACATAAAGTATTTAGACGGCCACATTCTCTTTGTTCCATCACTAAAACTCATAGTTCGATGTATTCTGAAAACTTCAAGATAGGATAGCCTAATAAAACGGATATGTTTCATTGCTATTTTTTGGTATTCTGGTAATGCACAATCTTTGGTCATGCTTCAATTTCCTTATTTTCTTTAATTTACAAAGGATTAGCTGAAAAACTCTAGCGTGTTTTGAAAATAGAAGCGATTACTTACATATGAATTCGTTTTCATCATGTCAGCTATCACTTCCATGGAGAAGCAATTGGACGCTTTTCGAATACTATTATAAGCCATTTTTTGACAACGAAATTTTAGGCCTTCGCTTCAATACTTTTGTACTAGAGTGTAGTTCTTGATTTGAAAAACTTTTTGCCCACAGTAACAGCTGACATCTTTGAGTAGCGCCTAATTGTTGCAATTTTGCTATAGCTTTTGCTTTTATTTTTGTAAAACAAATTTCCAAACGCTTCTGGTACGATATTTCATGACGCTTGAAAACTCCCATGTCGGTGTCTCTAGCCTAGGAAAATTTTATGGTTAATCTTTCTCGCATACCGTGGTGGAACTGAAAAACTCTGAAACAAAAACAATGTCTTCTGAAAATTTCATGGAAATAGCCTGTTGCCTTATTTAATACACGTTCTTTTTTTATAAGAAAAAAGTTTATAAGAAAATGAGGCTTAAATCGTCAAAATCTTAAGAAAATCGTAAGAAAATCACGAGGCTCAATTGCCAACATTAAGTGTTTTTATAGGTAAAAAAATCGGTACTTCGTCGTTATTGCATTCAAAATGTTAAAGATGGAATTCAAATTCATGTATACAATATTATTAACAATAGTGTAAACCACTCTAGCCAGTTTTATTTCAGTAAAAGTTAAGAAAAACTTACGAAAATCTGAGGCTCAATTTCGGGAAAAGTTAAGAAAATTGAGGCTCGGGCGAAATAATGATTTTCTTATAAAAAAAGACGTGTACGATAGGATCAAATGCATGCAGCTTAAAGCTTGTAAAAAGCACATCCATCAAAACTTCGAAGCGTACCAACACTATTTGAATGGCAGTGTGTTAAGAGATTGCTGTTTCTGTGCAAGCAATGAAGGAGTTTCGAGGTATTTGTCAATAATCATTCGAAGAGCCTGTAAGGCTGGGTTTATACGATGCATTTTCGTTGAGTCGAATTAAAATGAATTAAATGTGACTTCACACTATTTTTAAGTTGATGTTACTGCGACTTCGTTTTATACGTCGACTTTACGTCGAATATAAATCCCATTGGGCCTCCGCGCTTTATATGGCTAGCAAAAATTCCCTTCGTTTCATTGAAAAAATGGCGCAAAAGACTTAACAGTTTGTTCCAGCTAAAGTGCTTCTACACAAGTAGCAGCTATTCTGATGGGCAAGTGTCCCCCAGTTGCAATCTAGCTGGCAAATACCCCTCAGTTGCAATCTATGAAAAATTAGATAACCAAAAGGAGATACAATTTTTTGAGTTGACAAAAAGCAAAAGATAAGAATATCACTTTTTGTCTGAACCTCAATTTCTCAGAAGCTTCCGTCTTATCAGTGGTGTGCTGCGAGGGGGCGAGGGTGCACGTGTCCCCCATGAACATGAAATTCTAGGGGCGCGAAACCGACAAATCCATATTATAACATGCTTTTGCTGGGGTGCCAATTTGAGGTCTGAGGGGCGCCATTTATTTGAATAGTGAAAGTGCCCTCCTAGAGAATATTCTCCCAGCCACAGTTCTACGCTACTAGAGCTAGAGGCCTATAAATACTCCTTCTCTCGCCAATCTGTTGTCCTACGCCCAAACAGAAAGTTACACTCATCAATTTCACAACCATGCTGCTCTTCTTTTTACAATAATGAAATGCAATCTTGCTCCACGATGGCCAATTTAAGTGCGGACAGTTTACCAAATGTTCTTTTTGTGAAAGGCTACATACAATGTATTTGGTAATTTTGGCGCAAGGAGAAGCACTTGAACTGTCATTGTATCATGCATTGAATAGATTTGACCATAAGGGTATGAGGATGCACAAAACCGAAGACTATAGCGCACTTCCATTGGACAATAGCGCACATCTGTAAGGTTTGCAATTTCAGTCGACTGAAATTGAATTTACTGCGACGTATAAAACCATTTCGACTTTAGGTCGAAGATGCGACTTGATAAGTCGAAGATGCGACTCTATGTCGACTGGAATTAAAAGTTTGTTTTATACGTCGCATAAAGTCGAATTCAATTCATACTTAATCAATTTTGCCACAGTATTTTAATTCCACGCGACTAATATGTGACGTATAAATCATGCCTAAGTCAGCAATAAGAGATTGCCGCCACTTTCTCTCCATAGTCTGCGTAGCGTTTTTTCAGACAAACCAAGTTATGAAAATAATTCCGTAAACTGTAAAACAAATTGAACCTTAAATGCTGTAGACATTACAGTACTTTAAGTTCGACTTACCTGCGCTCGAAATTACTATGTACGCCATTGGAACTTTGATACTTGAAAAGTTTGACAAGTGTTCTCTGGTACATAGAGCTTTAATGTCGTTATATCGAGATGTTTGAGATAACAGGAGAGAAAATTTGGTTCGTAACACCGAGAGTTGGCTATACTGAAGGTTGGTTGTATAGAGAGGATTTACAAAGCTTTTGTTAGAGTATAATGAGGGGAAGTAAACATCGGTTTGTAAAATCAAGATACTCTCTATATCGGATTCTTTATAGGGAAATCATATTTTATAGATGAACAATATAACTCCCGCAGAGAGAGGCATCTTTAGCTCGTACCCCCAGTAAGAAACACCGACCCTCCCAGAGAAATAATAAACGATCAGTCCCTAAAATCAACCTATACAAAGTATGTACAGTATAAATTGAAACAACAAGGCCTGTCAATACCTACATGACTAGGATAGTAAGTGCAGACAGAGCTCAAAAATCAACAGCATGCGAAATTGGATAAAAGTACCTAAGCAACGTTGCACGAACTACCACTGCTCTACCATCAATAAACATAATTATAATTGCTATCGCAAAATAATGAGCTAATAGCTGGAACTATTCTATTGTTTATCAAAATCTAGTGTCAAAACCAAACTACTAAGCTCGGGTGAATCTGAAAGGACTTTTAGGTTTGCCAGTGAATTTTAACTTCAAAAAGCAATGTAAGTCCATCAACAGGAATAGAAGAAGTTGGGTCTTAGCTTAGGTACCTGCAATGGATTATTGTAGGGCTGCTACTCTCTTGCATGTACTTTCGAACCATATGCACAAACGATAGTATTGCAGTTCTCTCACTTGGAATACCGAAATCTGGCCAATCCGTAAAATGAAATTGACGCACAACTTTCAAACCACTATCATCATACTCATGACTTTCTTTACTTTCACTCTCATTCCAAGAAATAGTAAATACGCGGTGAATATAATGCGCATATCTATATTCCTCAAGAGCTGTTACTGTAATCACGCCATAAGCAGCTGCACCTTGATTTGGCCAATATTGATCACATTTTCTCTAAGAGATCAATAAACATGTCTTTAAAAGTGGAAAAACTTTACCATGTAAAACAGCTGAAGATTACACTGGGGAACATAACTTTGGGCATATCGAGTTATCTTTGTTTTGCTAGCTACTTCATCTGGATTAACTTTCTATGCTGATTTAAAAAATAGCATTCATTGTCGTTACCTAGCTCTCAATTCTTGTTTTATCGTTCAAGCTTTTTTTGGGAAATTTTAATATTTTGCCATCATATGGCTAGGTCATGCTTTCTCATCTAAACTTTGCTAGATGTCACTTTGGCAATGTCAGCAAGTTAGAAGCGCCACAATCAAAAGCTATACCTACTTCCTGATGTGCCTCTATTGCAGTAGTTAAAGATAAAGCAAGTTGATTGTCACAGATGTAAACATTTTTAATTCGGGAAAAACACTATCAGATATTACCATCCAAAAGTTAGCGACATACTTCGCTTTCCACTTTTTCTTTTTTGAGTGTACTTCTTGTGCGTTACTTTGTACGACTTAATGCACCACGAGTGTCGCAGGTGCCTCTAGTTGAAGAGGCCTGAGATAGGTCAAACTCCAAAGTAAACATCATTTTAGGTTGGTTCTCGTATATCGAACTTCGATTTTCATATATCCTATTTCGTCCGAATTCATCGGATTTCTGGCTCAAATATGAAATACTGTAATTTTGACATTTGACAATCGAACATCTTATATGAGAGCCGCATATCGTAATTGATCGTAATTCATCTTAATTTGTCGGAATTAATCTTAAGGAATCAAAATATTTTGTTTCAACAGTAGAATTGGAACGAATTACAATCAAACATTTATATTAAAACGGAATTCCGACAATTAGGATAAATTGCGACAAAGAAGTCTCGTTTTGATGAAATACTTATCACGCCACACGATGGCAATACAAGTGGATTTCATAATGGAAATTATTTGCATCTTCTAGAGATTCTAGAAATGCACGTTTTTTTAAAAGATACCACTTTACAAGCAGCCTAGTGCTAGACAACTTAAAATTTAAGAAACTCTTACTACAAGGAAAGAGCTTAGAAGTTCTGAAAAATAGCACATTGAAATTATTACCTGGTTCAACGTAAAGCTGTAACAAAACAATGCAAAAATGACATTGCTTTAGAATTTGATTAGTACTGACACATTTTGTTTGGTATAGGGCAATAATTTGTTACACTCAGGTTCAGCGGTGCTTTCTCACAGCAATTTAGTTCGCTAAATTAAGAAACTTTTAAGAAACTGTTAGAACTAAATTGTGGGTGAAAATATAGAAACTCTAAGTAGTAGTATTTGAGCTAGGTATCTTATAAAAAACAAAACGAGCATGTAGAGAGAAGGAAACTGTTGAAAAGCTGCATCAAAACAAGGATACAGAGCTAGCTATTGGGGATAACAAGCAGCTCATATGCTATAGCCATTGCCAGATTTCTCTATACCTGAAACCTTTTATTTACCAAACCAAATAATTCTTATAACTTTAAGCCCTCTGTTCTTTACTAAATCGCAGGTATGCGTTTCCTACACATGTTACTGATCGTTTCCCATGGCGACAATATCACATGTCATGCGATTAGAAATTCCAATGTATTACGATAAACGAAATCGGCTTTGTTTAGAAATACCACGAACTACGATTGACTTAGGACTGCCGTTTCTATATGTGTGAGAGATCGCAATTCTTGAGTTCCGACGAATTACGTTATATGAAAATCAGCCATTAATAATGAAGTATCCAACTGAAAGCTCCGAGAACTTTACAAAGGCCTGACAAATATCGCTAAAGAACTATTGTGAAATATTTTAAGGAAGTTTGATAAGAAATACTTGATTTTTTGGATGTACAACTTAAAATGGATTAAAATGCTTCAGACTAATAATAAACTCAGCAGTATGATATAGTCATGTAACTGTCAAAGGCCAGCTAACTTGTTACAGATAGCAAATTTCTTAGATTTGATATCCATTGACGAAGTAGGGCAATGTTGGGCAAGATGAAACACAGGGGAAAATGCTACACTTCTTTTTCATAATGAATTTTCGGATTTCTGGTGGATAAACAAGTCAACCCAGTTTATGGCATGAAAAGTGAACTCTCTCTTTCAGTATTTCAGTCATTGTTTCTGTGGTAACGAAGTACTAATTTGACAATGTTATTTTGTGCAGAATCATTGATGATTAAAACAAGAAAAAACAGATGAAAGCAGCATTATTGCGAAGCCTAAGGCTACATCCTTAAATATTTTTCTAATTTTTTCACAATTGACGCCATCTTAATCAGATACAAATTTTACTATTCTTTAACTGTGCACAACGTCCTAATACTTACGTCATGGCAACATAATTAAATGCATCATCAACATGGGGCAAAATGAGCGACAATGGCCTAATTACACCTCATCCCAACATAAAAGCCCTTTCCATGCTACACCTTCTGCTTTGTCAGCTTCTACGCAGCGGTTAAATGTGTTTTGAAGCAAAATCTATTTCGTAACCCATATTGACTCATTCTCGAAAGCCATATTGACGGTTGCTCTAATGGAATATAGTCTGAGACCAGTGGCGGGCATTTGGTTGGAGGTGTTGGAAAATATTAATTGAAAAATATTTGTTGCTGTTGTGATATCAAATTAGTTAGATTATTATCATGCTAGCTAGCCTCGATTTAGATGGACCATATAGCGACATGGCATGTAAAATCCCCAAAAAATTACTGCATCATTCGATTCGACTTTAGCATGGTGAGGCACGCTGAGGAAGTTAATTCGGTTCTTAGAGTGATTTGAGTTAGGCCAAAGCTTGATGATCAAAATGAGTATTTAAAAGTAGGTTATCTAATTGCGTTTATCTTTGAGTAAGTCTTCGATTAGACAATAAACCTCGGAACTAGCGAATTAATACTTGAAAAACTATTACAGGGAGCAAGGAATGAGTCCCCATCCAATCATTTAAGACTCGCAAAAATGTGACAAAGTTTATTTAGTAGCGAATCAAAGGAAGCAATAATGGATAATACACAAACCAGCGTACTGGTGTGAGATTGCTTTTTCTAGCTATGGCGTACGGCCAATGGACAGCAAAACGACAGAGCTATTATGTCTAGTGGCATATAGGCAGAGCTATGGGTCATTCATCCACTATGCTAGGTCAAATATGGTGCCCTTCAGACCTGTATAAAACAACAGTTTATCAAGTTTATCAGAGTGCTTGCTTCAAAAAGAAAGATGGGTCATTGCTGAAAATCGCTGACTTGAGAGCTCTTCTGCACTAAGAAATGGTACAGTGCAAGTAACGGTACTGCCTTTTTGTAACAATTTGTAACAAGTCGAGGAATTTACCCTCCCCCTAAAGGCAGTATGCAATGGGTGAATGAGACCCCTATGGTCTACAGACATGGTCTGCATATCTTTCGTACTCATCAAAACTCGATAAAAACCAGTTTGGGGGTCAGTTTCTCCTCAGCATAAAGACCAATGATGAAAACAATTGATATCTCATTTCATAGAAGGGTGTTTCCCGATGTTCTAGAGGCAAAACTTTTTCTGGGGCAAGGCCCTAGACCCCCAGTTGTCCTCTTACACTTTTTTAGCATGTGCTCATCGCCATAACATTCAACTAACCTCTCTCCTTTCAAAATCATTATAGGTAGAATTCCGCCGTACGGTTTACCTAGCATAAGCCTTGGCTCTAATATTTGCCCCCATCCCAAAAATTTAAATGTGTCCGCCACTGTCTGAGACTGCAGACTTTTTCTTACCCACAGCTAAAACCTTCCTCTATTCGATTCTCATTAGACAGCTACATCGTTGTTCTTCCCCTGAACATCCTGTTTGAAAGAATTTTGAATTAAATGTCCTAAACTTTTGCATCCAATTACTGTCAGAATAATAAACTGTTTTATTGCTAATTTTTGATAGCCTGATAATTCACAATCTTCAATCACACTTATTTGTCAATCTTCAATCATTTACATGGAGAAACAGTTCAAACGTTTTGAACAGTTTTATAAGCCATTTTAAAAACTGCACTTATGGCCCCTCGTTTCTATACTTTTGTACCATGAGTGTACTTATTCCGCTATCTAAAGTAATAGAATATTGCTGAAAACTGTAGGGTGAAATGTCTCGTGTTCCGGCCTCTGAAGCAAATATTAAATCTAACTAGTACATGTACCACTTTAAGAGCTATGAACATAAATTTCAAAAGTGGCTCATTTTGCTCCACATGTGTGGCAAAAGGAAATGACAGGGATATATAGCCTTTGTTGTTGTATACTTTATATGCTAAAGGAAGTTTATGAATCTTGCCTTCCTTTAATTACCTGTTCCTGGCTGAGAAAGAGTGGAATATCCACTTAAGGCTCTTATTTTATCCTATATTACCCTATACCAACAAAGAAATCTGAACTTTCGAGATGAGCTCAAGAAGTAAATATAAAATGAATATAAATTTTGATAAACTCAATAATAATATAGAACATAATAGTCCCAATTACAGTTAATTCATAGTAAAGATAGGAAGCTGGTTTGTCTCTACTCGGAATGTGAAAGTCATTCTTCAGATTTAAGCAGTAGTGACCATTTACATTTACATACCATCTGCATTTGTGAGTTGGTATCTGTCTTCCATAGTCTTACTTAATGTCATGATGGAATCTCTCTCATTATTCGCCACTAATACCAACGACAGTGTCTTGAGGTGAGCAACTAAGCAATGCAATTATATACTCAAATTGTACTTCGTATCTTTATGAGCATCTATTATTTCCTCGAATCCTCGAAGAATTGTACATAATCCGTAGGAACTTAAAACGTTCCTGATGTCACTTATGAATCCATTCCATGCTCTCCTCTCAACGTCTGTAATCGTATGGGGAAACTGCTTTTCTCTTACGATATTTCTGTTATCTGGTCCATCAATAATTCCACGTCTCATCTTTTTTGAACAAGAGAAGGGAAGAACTTCCACAAGTATGAGAAAAATGTCCTGTTTATACTAAAATATACACACTGTTTTGTTAGATCTAGCCTTATGAGAAGAGGCAGAAAAATCACAATGTGTCGATTAATTAATTGTTCATGTACAACTTTGGCCTCTCTGTTAGCTAAATAATGTCAGGCCATTCATCGCGCAAAAAAGCCAAACGGATCTGCTACTAAACTTTCTATACATTATTCACAATAGTTCTAGAACATTTGTTGACAGGCTTTTGTAGAGTTCTTGGGGACTTCAATTGAATATTTCGTTCTGAGAAAATGACTAAAGTAGAATATGGCCTAGCCAGGTGATGGTAAAATAGTCAATATTGGACACACCAGAAATTTTTGAGAGAAAAAAATTTGAGAGCATATCAGTAACAGGCGTGAATTTTGTGATCAGCAAAGACAATTGGTCCAAAACCTGCAAAAAACGGATACAACTCTAAGCACCCTAAATGGCAATGGTCCACTGTTATCAATGTAGAGGCTGAAGAGATGTTACCTTTCCTCTCTCAATCAAGTTTGTCAGCATGACAATAGTTCTAACATTTTGCTCCCAAACCATCCTCCAGAAATCTTCAATTGTATGATTCAAAGGAGCTGAAAGAAAAATAGAACATACTTCCAAACCTTTCTGAAAACAAGCATACTGTACGTCTCAGCAAAAACAACACTCTAAAAGTTCTGTTTGCACCTTTCACCACATTTCACTTATTTTTAAACAGTACTGGAATTAGCAATATCGGCAGTGAAAGGTAAGAAATCTAGCCAGCATGCCCAAAAGGAGATCAATAGTCTCTGCTAAGATAGAAAAGCACTCACATATTGACTAGCAAAAGGAGCGAATTCTGATAACTTTTACAGACCACAGGTTCAAATAAAATGGCTCAAAGAGCTACATTTACATTTGGGCTAATTTCAGGTTTTTGGGGCGTTCTTATGACCCAAAGTAACGAAAGCTCTGCACACGTGGCTTTACCTATTATGGTGAAAGTTTTGAATGATGAATCAATCTTGCTCATTTCATTCTAGGTTTTCTTGGAACCAGCATCTGATCTCAATTTTGATACTCTGTTATGCAAAAAAGCTTAATGCACAAAAGTAACCATGAACTTTCGTTGTAAATACCATTAAGTCTTTATCTATAAAACCAAAGAACAAGTTATACCAAACATTTTTAGCTGCTTAAAATGTCCTATTGCAGCAGGGGTCCCACCATTTTTACTTACAAAAAATAGGGATTTTAGGAGAAATAAGGGGATTGACCATATTTTCCCTTACCTAAATAGGTATTAAACAAAATAATGATTTAAACAGTCTTAAAACCAGTCGAACTGGGTAGGGGGAGGGCACAGATGTAGAGATCCAGATAAAAGATGGATGCTTTGCATGTTACATATCTGCGACAATGAATTTAAAGGTATTTTTCCTCTATCCAAAGCTAGTGTTTTGGAAAATAAGGGTCAGGGGGCTTTATCAAAAAAGTCTTTTAGGTAACACCCTCTATACAGTGGGAAAACGCCCTTTTGCATAACAATATCTATTTATTTTTATTATTGATCTTAAAAGCTGAATACCAAAATTCTTTTCATATTCAAGTGCAACATGGAAGAGATATAGTCTACTTCCAGATATCTGGCAATTGTAAATTGCAGTTATCCATCAAGTTCGCAACCATCACTTATTTATGGGTTGCCTAAAATGCACAAGATACAGTCTCCTAATGAAGTACCACCGTTTCGGCCTATTGTATCTTCGATAAACACTTATAACTATCGTTTAGCCAAATATCTTTGCAATCTTCTGCAACCTTATTTACCCAACACTTACTCTATCTCTGACACTTTTTCCTTTGTCCAGGAACTCAACACTATCGCTCTTTCTAACAGATTTATGGTTTCTGTTGATGTTGCTAGTTTGATTACTAACATTCCTCTTAAAGAGTCCATTGATCTCGCAGTTTCTTACATCACTGAGAGAGACACTAAGTTAACATTTTCTAAGGCTGAACTTGTCAAGATGTATTCAATTGCTACTTCTCAAACTCATTTTCTGTTTAATGGTAACGTGTTTGACCAAATCTATGGTGTTGCTATGGGCTCTCCTCTCGCACCTGTCTTGACTAACCTATTCTTAGGGCATCGTGAAAAAATTTGGCTTAAAAACTATCAAGGTCCTTCTAATCTTTTCTATCGCCGATATGTTGATGATATTTTTTGTGTTTTCGACAATGAGAATGATGCTATAATATTTTTTTATTGTATTAACACACAACTTCCGAATATCAAATTCACTATAGAAAAAGAAACCAACAAGGTTCTGGCTTTCCTTGATGTGTGCATTGATAATAATGATCCTTCTTGTCTCAAAACTTCAACTTATCGGAAAAAGGCTTTCACTGGATTGCTCACTAATTTATTCAGCTTTACTTCCTTCTCTTACAAAATAGGGCTCATCCACACTCTAGTGGATAGAGCTTACAAGATAAATAATTCTCTCTTTTCATTTAATAATGATGTCAAAAAGCTCACACACATCTTCAAAAGAAATCAATTTCCTGAATATTTAATAAATATGGTAGTTAAAACATATCTTGACAATAATGGTAATTCTGCACAATGCGATAATGATAATACTCTCTACTTTAAGCTACCATATCTTCCCTTTTCCAATTTTGCCCAACGTAAAGTTCGCACATTAATCAAAAGATATTGCAGTAATCTTACAATCAAATTAGCATTTTCTTCCGTTAAGATAAAACACCTGATGAAAGTTAAAGACTCTGTGCCTAGATCGCTCCGTTCTTGTGTTGTGTATAAATTTACGTGTGCAGGATGTAATTCCGTATATGTTGGTGAAACGTGCCGACACATTTCAACTAGAGTTCGAGAGCATCTTTTCACAGATAAAAATTCACACGCTTATAAACACCTGCAAAGTTCTAAAACATGCAAAGATTCTTGTGATGAGAGCTGCTTTAAAGTCATAGACTCAGCTAAAACACACAATCAACTTAAAGGTAAAGAGGCTTTACATATTTTGTGGGAGGAGCCAAACTTAAACAAACAGGTCCAGCATTACAATTTTTCCTTATCATTCTAGCTCTTTCACGATTTTCGTTCTCTTGATCATTCGAATTATCAATTATCGTTACACCTTCTATTGATGTTGCAACGTTTATTAGTATGTTCTATTTAACAACTTAGTATAACAACATAAGACGGATAGAGAAATATCCGAAACATGTCTTGTAAACTGAAGATTCCTGTTGTTTTTTCGCGTCTGATCTTTGATATTATTGGCTTGAGAAATTTTGGAAGAATATATGTATATATATATATATATATATATATATATATATATGTTTAATATCATCAACATATCGGCGATAGAAAAGATTAGAAGGACCTTGATAGTTTTTGAGCCAGATTTTTTCACGATGCCCTAAGAATAGGTTAGTCAAGACAGGTGCGAGAGGAGAGCCCATAGCAACACCATAGATTTGGTCAAACACTTACCATTAAACAGAAAATGAGTTTGAGAAGTAGCAATTGAATACATCTTGACAAGTTCAGCCTTAGAAAATGTTAACTTAGTGTCTCTCTCAGTGATGTAAGAAACTGCGAGATCAATGGACTCTTTAAGAGGAATGTTAGTAATCAAACTAGCTACATCAAAAGAAACCATAAATCTGTTAGAAAGAGCGATAGTGTTGAGTTCCTGGTAAACCTATATGTAGGCTTATAGGGATGAAATGGTAGCTTAATGAAGCTACCATTTCATCCCTACAAGCCTGTTTCATGGTTTCCCACTCATCAGGGGATAATATAAGAATATATGTAATCACCGTTTAAACATAGAGAAGTGCGCATAATTAACGCTAGTTTTATATCTATCTACAGGTACCAGGGTCTAATGTATTCTTTGGAACTCTATACCTGATGAGAAAAAGTCTAGCCAGCCTATAGCTTAATCCCATGTTCAGATTAAATCATGGAATGAAGATAGTTGTAGTTGTAAGATATGTAACTAGGTGAGTCATTTCATTATCTTTGTAAATATATTCTATTTCTGTACACATTTGATACGAATTAGTTTCCCTATGCTAAGGATAAAGGATGTACTGTATTCAACTCTAAATAAATTTTTTCTTATTACTATCATTATTAGTTTTTTCTGACATCGAGAAGTGCCGTTTGGACCTCTTTCTGTGCATGTCTTCGTTATATTGTTATATTACTATATTTGCTTTGTGGTTACAAATATATCAACGTCTAGTGAGTGTAAGAAACATCTACGACGTCTTGGAAACATGGTCAGTATTGGTTTGCAAGTTATTTTGATAGTTTTTGCTATCTACTTGTTTTGTGGAAAAGACTTCGTAACATTAGGTCGCCATTCATGGCGCTGAAAAGTCGCTTAAACAATAGTGACTAGGCCATTCTTCAGACAAGTTGCCGCTAGCCTGTCGAGAAATGAACTATTGTCGAAAACTGCGCTAAAATCACATGTTGTTGTGGGAACACCTGCAAGGGAGTTAAAGGCCTGAAGATGCATCAACGTAGCTGCAGAGTGATCAATGCTCTTGACGATATTTTAAGCAATATGGTATGAGAGGATATTCTGGAGAGTTCCAAGGATAAGGAAGTAGCTGCAGAGAATAAAACTTTAAGAAATCAAACTGATATTTTACAGGAAAGTGAAGAAACTGTATTAGTAATGCATGGAGTAAAACTGCCAAAATAAAGCACAGACTGGTCTCTTGCCAATAATCATTTCAAAACGGTTCTTTCAAATTATCCATTCAAAACAGAGGACTTAAATTCAAATATTGAAACAATGAACAACGTCATTTTCCAATATTTCAGCATGACCTGTGGCAAAGTGGACAAAGGTGGTGACATAACTCTACGCAACAAATACGATACGTATACAGTAAAAGACCTAAAGAGGAAATTAAAGAAGTTGAAGCGTAACGACGGTGATATTAGGGAGATTAAATTTTTTTCACGTTAGTTGCGTAGCCTTATGTCCAATAAACCAAAAGTTAAATGCCATATTCACGACAACTACATTAAGAAAAACTTCTGGGGATACGTCAAAAATGTTATTACATATGAGCCCAGTATTCTTCCATCTTTTAATAAAGCTTATTGTGTGTCCTTTTTCAAGAATATTTCTCAGTCAGGTCCCCTAATAAGAGTTTCAGTATTCCTTCTTGGATCCCTTCTCTTGCTGCACCGCAGGCTCCATGCAATCTTGTCCACCTCCCTATCAGCAAATAACTAGGATTATCCGTAGTATGCAAGCTTCTGCATCTTCGTGCTCTCTGGATCAAGCATCGATAATGTCGTTTAAGGGCTGTCCTTTCTTACAATCTTATCTAACTCAACTGATCTCTACTGTCTGGTCTTCTGGTACTATTCCATCAGCATGGAAAATAGCATGCACTGTACTTGTGCATAAGAAAGGGGTCACAAACGACCCATCAAATCTCCATCCCATTACTCTTGAAGCTGTACGATTGAAAATATTCACGTCAAGCCTTAGAAATTCCACCTTCAAATTCCTTGCTGAAACAACTTTATAGAGCACACTATTCAATAGAGATTCTCTCATTAACTGTCAGGTACTTTAGGGCATACAACAGAAATGGTGGAAGTCATAAATCAGGCAAGGTTCAAATAACACTCTTTAGTAATTACACACCTTGATATCAAAAATGCTTTTCGTGAAGTTCATCATAATCTTATCCAAGAAGTACCAAATGATCATCATAACCGTCATATACACGAGCACATTAGATAACTCATTCGAAGTCTACACACCGACTTCAAAACATCAATCATAACATATAATTTTCATACTTCTTTCATCACTGTAGGTCGCAGCGTTCTTCAGGGTGATTGCTGGAGCCCCATTCTCTTTAACCTATGCTTTAACACATTTATTCAACACATTAAATCAGGCAAATTTCTCCAGTGCGGTTTTTATAATAAAAGCATAATCAATGGAACTCTCTTTTCTCTCAGGCCAATTCATTGGTTTCAGTTTGTTAACGATGCAGCAGTAATTAGTGGACAAGAAAGTGAAAACCAAGTTCTTTCAAATCGTTTTACGCTCTGGTGCCAATGGGCTGATACGATTATTGGAGTAGACAAATGCAGTACGTTTGATATAAAGAAAGCAACATTCAAATCTATCCAATATCGACCTAAGCTTTACATAAACAATCAGTTGATACCCCGCGATGACAACGGGGAATCTTTTAGATACTTTAGTAGATACTTGGACTTTGGCATGACTAACTCAATGCATAAATCGAAGTTAACCGCAGAACAACATAAGATCTTAAGTCAGTTTGATATCTTACCTTTGAATCCAAAGTATAACATCTTATCATAAAGTCGTCATTTAATTTCTACAATTTCTTGGCATTTTACTGTAGCCGATCTTTCAAAAACATGGGTGTCAGACAGCCTCGACAATATGGTCGCATCTGATATTCGTAGATCACCTGAAATTACTGTTTGTGGAACTCTCATAATGTCTTCCTTACTAAAACTAAGTTTGGTCTGAATATATATCTTCCCTCTACTAAGTCTGTACAGTGTCAAAACTGTCGCTCGAAATGTCCTAAAATCTTCACATAACAAAGATATCCAGAATCTTTGGAAATCAACCAGCATCTCCACGAACTTGCAGTATGACAGTAATACGGACACCAAGCAGTTACTTAAAGCTGTTCATTCTAATCAGGAAGATAGAGTAAAATCTCATTTAGTTTTTCAGGGCTCTTTCGTTTCCTCTGTCACATCACATTCTTTGCCAAAATTTAACCCCATCTGGTCTTCTACCAAGTCAAATTTGCCAAATAAAAATTCAATTTCACTGTCAGATACATCAATAATACACTTCCTACTAGAAAAATCTCTCAAAATGGGGCCTTTCTTCTTCCCCTAT
Source organism: Cassiopea xamachana (assembly GCA_900291935.2). Lineage (NCBI taxonomy): Eukaryota > Metazoa > Cnidaria > Scyphozoa > Rhizostomeae > Cassiopeidae > Cassiopea > Cassiopea xamachana. Next base: position 6,587,110 of record OLMO02000003.1, on the reverse strand, counting down.
TTGTAGTTTTTGCCAGATGCCGGAATCTCTCTTTCACATTGTTGCCAGGTGCAGCACTTACCTTAATGATGGTCGCTACACTTACTCAACCCTCAAGATCATCTAGGGGGAATCGCTGTTCGTTGATTTCCCAAGATTTGTGAGTCCCTCGGTAATTACTGGAGATATTAAAAGGTCAGACCTACTCTTAGAAGTCCATAATAAATGTTTATATATTCTATAGCTTACTACTGGTTATAAAACTAATGTCACTAGTAAGATAGTTCGTAAAGACAGGATATATCAGAACCTGACAAGGATACTACAGCATAATTACAATAATGTTAAAGTCGTTAATCTTTCTTTAAGCACACTAGGGGTATTTTCTTCACATTCTGTTGACATTACTGCTATGCTCAAAGAGCTCTTTATAGATGACCGACAGTTAACCTACAATCAAAGGAAGATATCCACTATCGCCATCAGGTCCACTTATCATATCTTTTGCCGAAGAAGACAAGTTTGGTCAAATCCAGACTTATTAGCAGTCTAGCCTTTTGTTAAAGCTATCTTTTTCTTTTTGTTTTCTCTCCTGTGCTGTGTAGACGACAAGTAGCCATTTGCAAGCTACCTGAATATAGTGAGGCTTACAGTTGTATCTAGAAATATGAACATACTATGACGTTCAAAAACAGGAGCAAGCGCACTGACTTAAATACTGCCAGTGCCTAGCCTCTCAATGGTGCCTAGGCATACAGAAAATTATACATATAATATTGTTGCAGAGGTTTTTCTATAAAAGGTCATCCTATGATCAGATTCAACATGAATAACAAATGATAATTATAATGAAAATATGTACCTTGAGTTGCAATATAGGCAGGAGTCTTTTGAAAACCCTAAAGGAAACAATTAAACAGCGAACAGGTTCAGATCAGTTACTCTTCAAAAATTACTTCTCAATTGAAAAAATCAAAGGGAGTGGTACTATTTGGTATGAAAGGCAATAGCATACAAACAATTGCTCTTTCGAAAAGCATGTGTAGAAGCAGTTAGAAGTACAGAGCTGAGTTTGAATGGAATTCAATTTGTAGAACATAAAATGTTGAGGATGTCTATCCCTGGAGGACAGATGTAAAATGATAAACCCAATATAAGTGTAAATGCTACCAGTTCAAGATAAGCATCTGATGCAGCTACTTGCTTGGCAAATTCTGTCACAGAAGATCAAAATATTGCACTTCTGACACAGGCCTAGTTCATGCATCAAAGATGTGCCAAAGTAAATTCAATTCAAGTCATGAAAAGTTTCTAAGCATCAAATTCATTGAGCAAAACTGCCCCTTAACTGTGACGCATTAATCGAAATCCGAAGCACAATCTTGACTCCGGCACAATTTCAACAGCACAGTCAGATAAAATGATTCAACCATGCATTCGATTCATACATGGCAGTAACAGCGAGCTGGGAAACATTACTAGAAAGTCTGTATCGGAACTTAAATATTTGCGGCATTGTTCAGCATCTGTTTCAACAATCGATGCTCCGCCTAATGCGACAAAGCTATGAAAGAAAGATCATGTGCAGGAATATGCCATACTGAAGCATCTACCACTAAAAAAAGGACAATTTAGGACGCCATGAAACTGCCAGAGGTTGATGCTAGTGACATTGCCAAAATTATAGAAGTTCTGGTAAAGGCATTTCCTCAACTGCAGAGTACAAGGAGATGGGGAATTGGTTTATTATTTCTTGACAGATATTAAGCTCCTAAGTAAGAACTCCAACTTTCTTAATATATGTAGCAATGCCCTCATCCGGGAGAATATTTTTGCGAGAGTCAGCGAAGATCACCATAGGAGGAAATTATTATCAGAGTGCAATGTAAATCAAGAGAAGAAAGAAAACAGTTGTACTCTCAGATGCCAAATAAATGTCTCCCCCCATTTACTAATTTTTTGATTGTTCTCCACCACCCTGGACCTTTGTAGGACCCCCCTGTTTATTAATGTTAAGGAAATTGACTTTTTCTACAAACTCGTCATTTCATTTACTTTCTTTGTTGGTAATAACTACGCCCAATTTTCATGGCAAACTAGCTTGCTTTGGGATATAGTTTAGTTCTTTGCTTTATGACATCCTGCTTTTGTTCATTCCGTCCTTGTATAATCATGTGAGGTCGTTACTCAAATTCTGGCCCTCCCGCATATCAAATTTCGGACTTTTTCCCACCCACCTGTTTATTCGGACCCCCGTTTATTTGGTGCTTAAGAGAAGAAGTCATGAAAGAGCTATAAAGGTGAAGCATGAAGCGGCAATAAAAAAACAAAGCCCGTGAAGATAAATACATTAAACTTTAGAAAATCAGAACAGCATAATCCATGGCATCAAATACACACCATTAATCAAAAAGTAGGAATGACTTCCCTTGATCCAACATTTCAAAAAAAGCTTAGCAAATAACATTGCCAGCACCACTAGTGGGGACCCGAGTTTTGAATTACGTGGAACAAATTCAACAAAACAGATTCAGTTGCAGTAGTTTGTAGCAGGAGAGATGCTGTTCGTAAAATTGAGACAGAGTTAAAAGACGAGATTGAGTCACTGTTTTTAGGCACAGTTGATAAAGAACGCAATAGCAAGTGTTTTGAAATTTCTATGGTGCTAAAATGGGTTCCATTGATTTTCAGAGGGACAGCACTTGGAAAGCTTAGGCTTAACCAACATCATATCAACTCAGAAAACTTCAAAGCCAGACAAATATCCTTCATAATTGAAGATCCTCAGAAGACTCTGTTGGAAAACTCTCAATTAGGATACTATATATTGTGACTTTGGAAAATCCTAAGGGAATGAGTTGTGACTTGGATGATGCAGGAAATGAAAGCACCTTTCTTTAACAACACCAGGAAATCTCTTCTAGGCAGGGTTGTAATTTAGTTAAACCAATCAACACAAAATTGAAAGAGGGCACAGTCCTTATCACATTAGTGCTCAAACACATTCCACTACTTAAGGCAGGTTTCCACTTAAACGAATGGAACGATTCGACTGAGGCGGCCAGAGTTGATGCATGCCTAGTAGGTTCAAATGTGGATTCCCATTCGGCTGCCCTCAGCTGAGTCTGCTAAATGAGAAGTTCAAATGGCCTGAACTTTTTCATCGTTTACATCTACAGAAAATGCCCTGACCAATCAAATGCCAGATGGCACTGTCGTCACAATAGCAAGCGGGCAATATTTACATTCCAACAGCAGGCAATGTATGAACTCGAAAAGAAAGGCACTGGAAATGGCGAGTAGCCGTGAGGAAGTACTAACTTGTAAGTCCCAATGTAAACTACATCGTGCAGCATTCGAAGAGGCTTTTGTGGAAGATGTACGAAGGTAACGACGTTTGTGGCATCCTTCAAGCAAGGGTTTAAATGACAATCGAGTGAAGAACAACGCTTTTGAAGTCTTTACTTTGGCACACATTCATCTACATCATCCCCCGCTACAAGATATGATAGAGTGTAAAAGTCTATTGAAACTAATGGGAAAGCATTCTGCAAGCGAAATGGCGTCTCTGTTTGCATGATTTTGTGATTCTGGGGCCTCTACGTTCTAATGGACCTTCACACTTCCCGAGGCCCGTCATTTATAACTCTGGATACAGGGGCAATTTTAAAATATGTAGAAAATTTCATACCGAAATTCGAGCTGAGATTACTATCCACAGAACTAAGTTTCCATGTGAACTTACAGTAAGCATTCTAATGTTGCCTTTTTCATTGCTACTTTACTTTAATCTATATAAAAAATGTGCTCTAGAACTTCCATTTAGAGCAATCGATACTCCTCAAGATTCTCCAGGAAGCTTCATAATCCCTTTGTCTTTTGAAAAGTGTTCATGTCCTCCCCAACTGTATCCTGCCTCGGCCTCCAGGGTTGCAAATGATTGACTCCTAAAAGTTTGGCAAGAAAGAGTTCAGCTGAAATGTTCTCCTCCTTTTCTGTCCTTCCGCTGTACAAATGCCTCACTCACACTCAGCATTTTCATGGCAGAATTATTGTTTAGCCATTTTGACGCGACACAGGAAATCACAGGTCAGTCAATCGAGGGTGCCGAATAGGTTCTTTCGTTTAAGTGAAACTCGCCTTTATGTTGGATAAGGTCAAATGAGAGATTATATAGAGGGAAAGACGTCCGGGTAATCATGGAGGTGGATCAGCATACAGGGAGGGCAACGCCGGCTGCAAAAAGGGTATTGTTCAAAATAAATTCTGCCGGTCAACGAATGCTATGTTCTGATAACAGTCTGTGGAATGATGGTCCAACTATTCAGGAACACATATCAAATTCCGTGCTCATAAGTCAAAGCAGAGACAAGTTACATTACCATTTTATAAAAAAGAAATTGAAAAGTGGTTTACTAACAATAGCAATGAAAAGTTAATAAGTTAAACAGTCAGGAATTGGCAGTACTTAACAGTTACTGAAACTCTAGGTGGACGCATTTCTTTTCAAATACCAATACACTTTATAGAAATAATCTGACTTACATCAATAAAGTTAGCATTAATGTAGTTGGAAGCAGGCACTCCATCCAGTGACATTAAACGAACTCTTGAGTGATCATCTAGGAAAAATTGATTAGTGACAATAAAATAGTACATGATCCCTAACAAAATCCTCCTTATAGCTGCTAGGACCAGGTCTAAAACCTTCAAATCATCGAGTACAAAGATCTAAAGACTAACCTACTAATTACTCCCACCTCATTCAAACATCTCCTCATCTGAGTAAATCCCTATAATCCGAAGAACCTCTCCGTATGGTAAAGCCTTTTTTACGTGCCATAGATGAAAAGTGCTCTTATACAAATACTATTGTTTATCAGATAAGCAGCAGAGACCTGTATCAAGTCAGCCGGTCCCTTGAAGTACATTACAACAGGATTATACCGTTGTCGCATTTCCTGGCATTGTCAATACAGCGGATAAAGTGTGACAACCTAAAGGAAAATGTTTCCACTTTTCTCTAAACCCTTGTCAAGAACAACTTTTCTGGCATATACATCACTCAAAATCACAAAAGTAACAAGTAATGTTTCCAAACTCTGTATAGCTCTCTCAATCAACGTGTATGCGTCTGACATGGTCATTCAACATGACTTCGCCTTTTTTCAGAATTTTACCACAGCACGAAAAAGTGGTAACATTCTTTTGCCATACTTACAAGCTGTTTTCGTCCGACACTCAACAGAGTATGAAAACGTCGGATAATGACCTAAAGGGTAACCGAAATATATATCCAAATGCGTTTATTATGATAGGATGCGTCTAATTGGCTCCAAGTGTGACCAATTAGGACCTATTAACATTTTTTACTTGAAGAGTCCGAATGAGAAAACAAACTCTTTTGTCTACACAAGACTGGGTTTTGAGTCTTGATGTAAACAGATTCCAAAACACTTAAATGAAAAGACGATCTTGCTTGCCCAATGATCCGAAAATTGTCGTTTGTATATGTTTTAGCGCATTCTGGATTTGCAACAAGGTGTTATCCTATGGCTGACTCACAATTTTAGAATTGTACTTTGTACATATATGAGGTGGCTGTTCTCTTACAGTACCACGTTTCTTCCTGATGCTCGTGGGGACATGCTGTTTTATTGTCTGCTTGGGACACACTTGGGGCTAATTAGACGTATCCTATCACACTAAACGCATTTGGATGTATACTTCGGTTAACCTTTAGGTCACTATCCAAAATTTTCATACTCTGATGAGTTTCAGACGAAAAAAGCTTTTAAGTATGTCAAAAGAATGTTGCCGCTTTTTCGTGCTGTGGTAAAGTTCTGCAGTACCAACAGACTATTTCTTCACAATCTTTAAAAGTAACCCAGAATATGGCAAAGCCATTGTGGTCAAGTTAATGTGAATCTCCAAGAGCATGACATACCTACAAGACATTGTGTAACTCGATTTCACTCAGAGTGAACTTTTTTCCAAATCTAACTGATTTAAATATCTACCTTATCTGATAAAATATTTTCGTGTAAGAGATTAGAGTTTCAGATGAATATGCACATCCTATCAAATCAAATGACAAGGAAATACTATGGCAGCAATACGGCTGGTATACAAAACCTGAAATCTGTAGCTACCCTTGGCAGATATCCTGTTTGACAAGAGCTATATATGTAGAAAAATAAATATTTTGCTTCGCGTTAAAGCACAATGGAATTCAAATCAATGGCATTCTAGTACTAAAAATGAATAAACAGCTTCACTACATTAAAGCATTTGCCAATAGTGAAGGTTACATTCATTACATTAACATACGAATATGGAATAATACCTTAATTCAGTCATTATACATGAAAAGAACTCATTACACAGGGTTTTTGCCAATCAGGGAAGCCTACTTCAATGATATCTACCCATAATTTCTCCCTGACTTCTATCCTGTCTTCCTTGACTCAATATAGGTCCTGACCAAATACCATACACTAAGACTTCTCACAAAACATGCCTATCCATGGAAAAGTTTGTCTAGCAAATAAGTGTGCTTTCAATTCATCACGGAAGGCAAAACCAAATTCGTCTGATACGTGCTATTTTATAAGAAAACTGTTTTCTTGCCTGAGCCTCAATTTTACATAAATCTCAAAGAGGCCAGTCAATATACGTTAACTCATAGCTTGACCTCAAAGTAATTGCAAAAGTGTATTTTTTGATATTTCGAAGGATGGTGGTGATGGAAGTAGTATATCAAAAATCTATATTTATAGAATATAGGGAACCCTCTTTATCACCCCCAAATTTTATGACTCGGGGAATCTCCTGTCATCAAAAAGGGATATCCTTCGCCACAGTTCACACATTGGTTTCCCTGAAACACGTTCAATTTCCCTTGTCGTGAATGAAAAACGTATCATACAAGTCTCTTTTATAAAAGAAAACCAATTTTTTGGCCTGAGCCTCGATTTTCTTACAGTCTGCTAAAACTGAGGCTAAGACTTTCTCAACGTTTTCTTAACTTTTCTGGAATAAACTGACTACATCAGGTCGTCCTCTATTGTTAATCTTGCAAATTCAAATCATATAGTCCACCATTAACATTTCAATTGTAGGACTAAAGTAATATCTTTTTTTAGCAAGCATAAAGTTATGAAGGACGCTAGGGAAGACTAGAGAGGGCTACAGCCCCTATCGGAAAATGCTAGCCCACTTCGGGAGGCGAAAAATTATACATGTGTTCGAAGCTCTTTAGCAATTGTGATACTCTGCTAGGGAAATTTAGCCCTTGTCATCGGAAGATTCAACTCCCCAGTCATAACATTCCTGGCTCCAACCTTGAAAAAACTGAACTTGGTAACTTGGGCCTTAGATTATCTTAGGATTTTCTCAAGATTTTGCTCTATTGAGCCTCCTTTTGAGCCTCAATTTTGGAATTGCCAATGAAGTTAGAAATCTCAGCTTAATAACAAACGTAAATAGGAGGCTTACAATAAGAATCGTAGTCAAGAAATTTGAGTCACATGTTGATATCTTGTATAGCATTACTGTAGAGAATACCCTGGCCTTGGATCGATGCAACCATTAACAAATCCAAACCCTACAGCGTTCCTGGCTAAGGTTATCCCTTCCTCAGCTAATGAAGGGAAAAACTAAGAGTTTATAGAGCCTAAGTGGCGGCAACAAAATAAAGATAAAACCACTGGGTGTGAAACCATCAAAGGTTAAAGCACAGGCCGTGTAACGGCAAGCAAAATAGTGTACTGGACAAAATGTCCATGTATGGAGGTAAAACTGTGGGCAAATAAGAAAACAGGCTAGCAAAAGGTTGCACGCCTAGTGCTTTTATCTTAATTTTGTTGCTTCCAATTAAATCACATTAACCCTGAAATTTGTCCCTTCATTAGCTGAGGATGGGGCAAGCCTGTCCCAAAACGTTCTAGGATATGGATTTGCCAATGGTAGTGTTGGTCTGATTTGTCAATCGTAATGGTAGCGACTATCTAATGTCACAGTATTGTCTACAGTAATGCTAGAAAGATAATGTCTTAACTATGATTCTAGTGGTGCCCCAAATCATAAATTTTAGAATCTAGGGAAATCTGCAAAATTCCCAGAAAGTGTGTTGGTCATAATTCAGAGCAGAACTTCTGATCATAACCTTCAACATAGATCTTTCGAAGTGCAGGGTCCGTACGGGTTTTGCAAAGTTATGGAATAGAAAATACCGTTTTCCAGCACCTGGAAAGCTTTCGAAAAGAGAGGATTTCTTTTAAAATGGCTATGGAAAAGTTTTTTATTTTTGCTCCGAAAAATTCTAACCATATCTTAACAAGGAAGAAGCTTAGCTTTTTGTGAAACACCGTATGTGCTATGCTTGTTCATTTTACTATTTCTAATATAAAGCACAATCCACCAAAGAATTATAAATGTTTCAGCAAACATAGCGTTTTTTAATTGTTCTGGGGTTTCATATGCGAACGAAAATAAGTTTCATGGCTCTGAAAATTTGGTCATTTGGCTTTGGAAAAGTTTTTGAAAAGTTCTGGAAATAATTTTTAAGGAATTTATACGAACCCTGGAATTGTTATCAAGTTATCTTATTCAGTAAGCAGTCTAGATTTGTTCATTTACATAAAAAGAGCTACATTTTCTTTGATCCCTAGAAGTACACGTGGACAATAAAGTTTGCAGTTGTCAACTTCCTTTAAAATACTGACTAACTTTGACAAGTTTCACAACATAGTAGCCCCCTTCTGCTTTCACAGTGTTTTTCTGAAGCACAAAGGCAAAATTTTGACCATCTAAGGACATTTTCTAGCAATCTAAGGAAATTTTCCACGCAATCCGAGGAATTTTACATAAACAAAAGTGAGAACACTGGCCATATTGTTCCTACGAACTAGTAGAGGCCAGATTTCCATTGGTCAGCGTTGCTGGGACTAACCTTTACTTCTACTTTTCTACTTCATATTGCTTCTATACAAACGTAGAAATGAAAAGACTAGCTAAGTTGTGTAATAGCTCCTCTCAAGAGATCTATTATCCTCATGTCTAATTTGGACCCCTGATTTTTCCATGCTCCCTACCAGGTATTGATGTAGACTTTTGCTATGTTTGCATTCAATATCAAGACAACATAAATGTTGTGAAAGAAATTCTTTTGCAACTAGTGTGAAGTCATCTGGTAAATTTACAGTACTAAAAGGTGAAATGTTGTATTGCCGATCTACTGTTCTCGCTTTATTGCTCTTATCATTCGAATATTATTGCTTTTCACTCCTGCATATAGGTTTAAACACTTTATGTTATGTTGAAATTTTGACAAGTGCACGTTTCTACTGAGTTTTATCCTAAACACTTCTGCAATTTAACATTGCCATACAATTTTCTTAACATTTGATGGCATACACTAGCTAAACCTGGCTACTTCATCACTTACATTGGAATTTGAATTTTGTTATTAGCATTTTAAAAGAGAAGAAGCGGGTTCACTATTTGCACTACATCTTTTTCATTACAATGAATTATTTAAGAATAAAGGTGCTGGAAATCGCTCAAACTTAACAATGATAATAATTTAGAAAAATTCAAGGCTCATGTTTCATCAAGACATAAGAAATTTTTGTACGCTAGTTATAATACTGCTTTCAGAAGGACTTTTGCATTATCGATAGAAGATATAAACTCTTGCATAATTTTATGATGTAGTAAAACATGAAAAAATATTGGAATATATTCCTTAAAGTTTTAGGCGAAGGTAAGCCTTTCGCATTTAAGAATAATTCAAGAATAATTCTGGGCTCAAAATCAGAAAATTTTAAGAATAATTCTAAGATTAAAATCAGAAAAAATTTATGAATATTGAGCCTTGGCAAAACGTTAGTTATTCTTATAAAAAGCAGAGAACTGTAAGTTGAGACGTGAGTTTCGCTACTTTCTTCAGATTTTGGGCTTTCGAGCCTCACATTCTTAGGATTTCTTTCGCATAAAAAATATGTACTGCACAGACAAAAGGATAGAGTCATGAAATGAAATGGTCATGTGATAACATTTAATTCCAGTTAGCTGAATGTTGTTGGCCAGTAGAAAAGTATGCCATCCTCATCCTCGGTGACTCATTACCCCATATTTCCTTGATATTCCCCAGAATTTCTTGAATTTCCCTATATTTCCTCTGACATTAATTAGGCACAATACATTTACATGATTTTCCCCAGGTCTGACAGATACCCAGTTACTGAGGGTTCAGAAACATTATAATCTAGTTGACGATGAAATTTTCCATCATCTTACTAGCCATATTGCTATTGGCTATTTAACAAGGAAAAGAGATCATATTACTGTAACGGAAGAACTAATTACTTATATATGTAAGCAATCAATAAAAATAGATGCTAATAAACTAATTCATGACTTACATGCCACAATATCTTGGTATCTATTCTTAGGTTGATTTAGTTGAAGTGTTGAATGCTCCCATGAGAAATCTGGCCGATGTGCTAATGACTAAAAAAGACAGATCTCATAACTTGGAGTAGGGAATTAGGTTCTTACAAAAATTTTATTTGTTAGAATATTTTAAGCTTTGCCTTAGTTCCTACATCTGAAGAATAATGTTCGATATATAGAGAATTGACAATTGATTAAACTCCTATTAAATCACTGGAAAAAATTCAAAAATATGTCGGCTCTGACGGGGGAAGAATAACTAAAAAGCTTAAAAATGCGTTCTAGGGGGAGATCATTCTTAACAGAATGTACGTACGGTCATACAATTCTCAGACGCTAATTAGTCGCGAAGCGTCCTAAACAAATATAGCTAACTTAAAGAAAGCTGCAATAACTTTTGGTCTTTTATTCTGCTGGCATTATTAGCTTGCTAGCAGTTAAGAAATTCTAAATGAGTACCTAAATAAATAAATATTTCTCCCATGGCCGTAACTGTGGTGTCAGAAAAAAGCACTATCTGAAAGCTTGACCACTAGTCTCCTGCACTTGGCGCTCGTCAAGTCATAAGTAACAGTCGGTTTGAAAAGACCTACCTCTTCTCTTTGGAATGATGTAGACGGATCCTTGATTAAAATAGGGATTGACACATATTCTGGACAACACAGACTGGTACAAAATGTGTTCTCATCTACCTTATTAGCATATCTCACACTGCATGCACTTGATTACCACCGTATGTGAGATGTAATATCTAGGATGGGTTAATTCATAGTGGGTGTGGATTAATACGGGTGACACCTTAAAGCACGTCATAATGACGTCAAAAATGGAAAACACGGACAATTTTCTCGAAAAAACTTTGCCATATGATCAGATGAATAACTTTTATGCACTTAATCAGATAGGGCAGCCTTTTCTTTCCCATTTGGTGTATAGCAATACATGATTGGGCGTGGCACCGAAGTCACAGCTATATCAGGATGTGAACATTTCGTTACCTCTGAGGGTAAATAACTTTGGTGTACGTGAAGTCAAATCTCTGTTAAGATAGGACATTGGTGAACACACGTTGTCCCTCCATTATTAATGCCATATATATTCGTCTTTTTGCTATCTTTGAACCAAAATTGGCTCATATTACTGCACACCAACTCATATCGTACAAATCGTAAGTAAGATCTCAGTTAGACTATGATGATATGACATATCACGTCCCACATTGCGAAAGCGAATGTAGTCACACTCCCTTTCAGACAAGAAATATGGAAAAACTTGAGCAAACTAATTATTCCGCTGCTTTTGCAATAGCTGGTGCATTGAAAGGAACTTCCCGTTAAAAACTATACGATGAACTTGGTTGGGAATCCTTAACTTTTCAGCGTTTGAGTAGGTGATTGTTTCTGTTCTATCTGCATTGGTATATTGTTCCAATGCAGATGGAAGAGGAAGTGAAATAGATTTTGCTGGAGGCAAGCAATGAGGAGCATTCTCTTCAATAAACTCTACATTCGCAAGTGGCAACTGCATGGGATGAGGATAGTCAGGTCAAAGTATCATTACTCTTTACAGCACTAAATACTTGCTGGTCGTAATAAAATTGGTCCACTTTGTCACGAAAAATACAGGCTGAGTGGTTGTGCCCTTCAAGATCAAACTCTTTTATAACATGATGGTAAATCTGATGATTTGATACCTATTGCTGCAAATTATTTGGGCCAGCTAAGCAAACATTAGCAACAATCTGGAAAGATTTTACATTCATATATGAAGCATTTTGAGTTGGTGGAAGAAGAATAGCTGATGGTTCCTACAGCACATTGGATGAAGTAAAAGTGTCATGGCTGGAATTACATTCAACATGAGCAAGCAAACTACTAGCTTCTAATTGATGATACTCTTCAATACTTTCTGTTTCTGGAGGTATCTGAAACGCTGCTGCAACATGGTTTGCTTTCTTGCATTTTCGGCACAATTCTCACCAAGCAGGACAATAAGAGTAATGTGGGGGCGTACTGGGTATACTATGTGCATGACCTCCACATCCGGAAAAATCGTTGCTGTTCCAAAGTCTATTTCCTTTTTTTATAAGCTGACATATCAGTGGCATGTGCACCAGATGAATTCTGAAGTTGACATTGATCTCGAAATGCAGATTCAAACACTTCAGCATATTTAGCAATGTCTTCGAGATCTTTCAATTGACTGGCTTTAGCTAATAAATCAGTTTGCAATGCCTCATTTTATAGCCCACAGGTAAGCTGATCTTTGATATGAACAGCTGGCATGCCATGCTGGCAAGGATGACAACTAAACTCACAATCAACGGCAAGAGTCCGTAATCTTACCAGAAATCATGTGATTGGCTCATGTTTACCTTGCACTATATAACCAAACCAATGCAAGAAACAGCAGGATTGCCACCTTTTGTGACAAATTGCTTAATCATTTCAAGCATTGTGCACTCACCCATATCAAGAAAACGAGGAAACGAGTTGATGAGACTGTACTGGACGGCTTCATCACAGACACTATACAAATGATTTGGTATGTGAGCTATAGCCTATAGCGCAAATAACACATTGAATTACCGATTTACCTGTATTATAGGTATATCTATAATTCTATAATGTGTTTCTACATTTAGATGGGACAAAAACTAAAGGTTTCCATTATAATAATTCCAAAGCAAAGGGTGTGGTTTTAAACAGACTTAGCTCAAGAAGAAATGCCTAATTGTACCCTTACTTTTGATAGAACAAGAATAACAAAATACCTAGAAAGACAACAGATATGGAAGACTTACATGGAACTCTTCAGAAAACAAATAGTCTGAATCAGCATGTAATTTTGCGACATGATCTGCAAACTCTCCAACAGGTACTGCAGAAGGATTTCTTTCTAAAAATACACCAATACCAATATATAATTACATTACTGTTTATAAATCACTAGTGAAAAAAAAACAAAGAAAGCAACTCTTATCAAAAATTTACAACTCAAAATAAGGTTCTACTAGGGTACGGTAGGTATTCAGGGTTAGAAGAGCAACAGGGATGTCCAAACGAACTTAGCACTGGAAGGGTATGGTCACCACGGTCGAAGGTAGGCTTGGGATTCTTCTTATCTGTGTTGGCTATAGTATCATATTCAAAGCTTTTGGAATATGAATACATAGAAAATGTTCCTTCATGGGAACTGTCTCTGTAAAAGAAATGTAAAAGGTAATACAACATACTACTTCATGCAAACAATTAGGGGGTCAGTGTTCCCTCGTCCATGGCCCAAACACTCCCAGGTAAGTACATAAGTTGAAAAATGCATCTCCACAAACATTGCTATTCAGTTGCTAATACTTGAGATATCAATGAAGCATTAGCCTACCAATACTACTTTCACTCATTTCATTCAAGCCACAACTATTATAACAAGATAATACAAAACAAACAACATTCATAAATTTAGAATGTAGCAAGAGTATTTTAGGACACCTCAAACTAGCTAGAGGAACAAGATGAAAGAATAATGGTTGTAGGAAAGAAAAATTGACAGATAATGGCCAATATCATTAAATTTGAGTGCAGGAACATAGTTTTCATTCAAATAGCATTTTACAAATGAATTTTTAGCTTTTTTCAACAACAGCTTTGACATAGAGTATCTAATCTTTAATCGCAATTCATTCTAGAGCTTTGCCCCAGTTTATCAACTTCATCTTAAAGTGCCTGTGACATGATGTTTTCATTTGCTCAGTTGACTTATTGGTATGCTCCGAAACCGCATCTAAACTCTTTTTCGAAAATCACGTTTTTATAGAGAAATTGGACAAAAAAAAGTGTGGACTAGGCAGTTCGGATCAGCGCCGGTGTCGATTACCTCGTGACATCACAGGATGAATTCGTTCTCGAGTGTAGCACTCTCCTTCAGCTGATAACATGATAAACAACATTGTCATTAAATGCCAAAGCAATATGTTATGGGAAGGTGTGGGGCTATGAATAGTGATGTTGTTTCTCTTCATAAGTTTCAAAAAGAGGAAAAGACGCAAAAATTCTGGTGAAGTTCGTTCAGCACACAAGAAAGAATTTCCATAGAGCTTCGTCGTGTAGCTGCATTGGCAGTTTGCACCTCAGTCCCAGTTGTTTTAGGTCAAACTTGGTTGCCGATTCTCCTAGCTTTGGCACGAGGTATGGCATCTTACTTCAAGTTGTAGTCTAGTATAAGTCTTACATTGATACATTAGGCCCTTGCAAAGACAGAGTCAAACCATGATTAGATATTTTAGATCTTCCAGTGATCCCTAGCAAACACCATTTAAGATGCAATCAACATCCTAGCAAGAAATAACTGCGGCTGTATCTATCTGTTTTAGATTTTTGCAGTTCGGAAGGGCGCCATTCCTACTATAAAAAGCAGACTGGATAAGGATTGTCCCATGCCAGAACCTTATGCAGTACAAGTGGCACCTCGTGAAGCAGCAAAGAAGCTTGAACATTGTAAGGTAACAATATATATGTTATATCATCAGGCTTAGTGGACCACATATTCTATTTGTGAGACCTTCCTATAATATTCATGCACTAGTTTCAATTTTACATGACTTCTAGGCTGTGGCAATTGCTTGTGCAGCATCAGATACTGATGAAACGCTCATCCAAGAACCAGAGATAGTCATACCTACAACAGTAGAGCCTACAAAGACATCTGTAAAAGCTCAAGCACTTATTACAGGAAGAAGCCTAAGTAATATTTGCTTTTGCAACTGTACTATTAGTTTCTATAGAATATGCTACAAACATATAATAGTTTTTACTCCAACCAATATCAAAGGCTAGAAAGTATAAGGTTTCTTTGCGTAATTCCAGAAATCCAGGTTTCACCTTCTTTAGGGTTGGACTCCTCAACACCAATGAATAGTGACAATGAGGATGATATCATCAAGGGTGTCACAAATGATCAGCCATACAATCCTGAAGAACAAACCATTAATGCCTCATATCACGATGATACACTGGATGTGGATGAGTATGTATACCAGTTGCCCTGTACATGTAACTTGCATAGTAATCTACTGAGTGAGTGAGCTAAAACAGCTGTCATGAATATATTATTACATGGTTAGTTGAAGCTTCATTTCAATTGGTACACACTGGTTTCTTATAAAGTCATATCTTCAATGAACAGGAATACACTTGAGCAATTTGCAGCCAATGAGAGAAAGTTCATTGTATATGAGAGCAAGTTGATGGAACTTTTTGCAATATGCACATTCTGTTGTCCACTGGATGAAAGACAACACTAACAGCTATTGTTGGAGCCATGGCAATCTTTAGACAAATGTGCTCAGTATGGGAAGAACGAGTCTCGTCAAATTTGCATTACATTGGAGCTATACCTTCCTGCAATCTGTTGTTATCAGGTGCAATATTGTACTCTGTTGCTCTTCCAAAAAGGATACTTAAATGCCTCAAATTCTTAGGGGTAATGACATGCAAGAATGTATTATTACCAGGAATGCAAGCCTATGGGTTTCAATCCCCTATGATATTTCATAGGGTATTTTTGGGGGATAGCCACCCCTCCAAATTAAAATTTCTAAAATACTGATCTAGCCCATATTCTATAATTTAATTTCAAAAGATGAGTTTAGAAAGTTGTGAAAACTGTTTGATACAAGTAAAAACTGGTACAAATTGGAAGTTTAGTGAAGTGCACTACCCTTTATCAGACCCTCTAACTATGCACTACCATCTAACAACAAAGATTGCATTGGATGACAAATATTGTGCTCTTAACATCACATTTACTACATGAAAACAGTCCACCACTTTTTCCTTAACCGTAGAAACTACTAAATACATCACAAAATTATCTATGCTCTTAAATCCAGACAATATGGAAGCAAGAGGCAGCCACCATCCAAGAACACAATAGAAAGCTAGGCAATCTAATGGTTGGCGGTGATGCCCAATGCGATTCTATGGGACATTCTGCAAAGTATGGTAGCTACACTATTGAGGAACTGATGGAAAACAAAATGATAGATCTTGAGCTTGTGCAGGTTAGACATACAGGTTCGCTGCAATTAAATTCTGTAAATTAGAAAATACCTGTAGATACATTTATGTTAAACTATATATTTCATTCTAGTCAAATGAAGTTGGAAGTAGC
This sequence comes from Cassiopea xamachana, assembly GCA_900291935.2. Lineage (NCBI taxonomy): Eukaryota > Metazoa > Cnidaria > Scyphozoa > Rhizostomeae > Cassiopeidae > Cassiopea > Cassiopea xamachana. The sequence goes on along the minus strand of OLMO02000003.1, from coordinate 6,570,505 downwards.
TATAACATGGATCAAGAAGGATTAAAGAGGATTATGAATCACATGGAGAACAGATCAATCAATGTTCTGCACTAATGACTGATGGCCATAAGTCAGTTCAAAAGTGGCTTAGGGAGAATTGTAAAGATAAAAAACACTATTTGGGTGTATGGCATGTTGCAAATGGTGAGAACTGCATGCTGTCGGCTATATAATGCTATATCAGTTATTCATCATTCACCTCTATTTTCTCCCAAATGAAATGGATGAAATGTTGTTCTCATTCTTTTGTCAGAAATACATTTGGAGAAAACAAGTAATGCTTTATTGCATTTAAATTTTATTGCCTTGTATCTGTCCTTTTTAACTTGTAGGGCCTGGTGGACTCCAATTTAGTTCTCTCTTCTGTCACAGGCCTATCAAAAAAGCTGGAAGCTTTGGGAAAAAGACCTAACTGCTCTCTTCTAAAGAGGTGGAGTAGAGCCGGGTGCTGTAAGCTCTGATGGTAAAGGCGATGTAATGGTAGCAAAATGGAATTCTGATCAAATCACATCTTTAATATCCATAAAGGGCACTCAGACACATATCCTGCTTGTAGTCATGGGCCCCTAGATGGTGATCCAAGGGAGTGGTTTGAAGCTGGTAAGTCATTGTATGTTAACAGTCATTGTATGTTAACAGTCATTGTATGTTAACAGTCATTGTATGTTAACAGTCATTGTATGTTAACAGTCATTGTATGTTAACAGTCATTGTATGTCAAAAGTCATTGTGTTGCTTTAGTCAATTATCTACTTAAAATCTCAAATTTCTTGCCACATGGTAGGAACTGAAGTATATGAAAGATTAAGTGAGCTGCTGCAGAGTACCCAGTTTCAAGCCAGTATTCGTAAGCTATCACCATGTGGCCAAACCTCTGCTGTGGAAGGCTACCAACGTCTTGTGAACCAGTTTGCACCAAAATGTTCCATTTCTCATTTTAAAGTATGACAGCAGGGTATTAATGCTATAACTATTACAAGTGTCTCTGTGTATATATCCTTGCCATGCTCTACTCCTCCAAGCTGATTTCATAATGTCTAAAATCTAACTTACTCCCATTAGTTCTTAGGCTTGACTGCAGCTCTCCATTTAAATGAAAATGTTGGGCGTTAGCAAGTCACTAATAGAGATGGAGATCCACAATACAATATTGTTCTCCCCAAAATGTAAGAAAGGTGGTATTATTGCAATAAAAATAATAACAATAATGCAATAATAACAACTGATTTTACATAAGGTAGGTGGCAAGGAACATTTAACGTATATAACAATTATTAATACTTAGCATGCACTTGAAGTATATGTAGAATCACAGACAAAATTGGTTCAAAATTCTCTTTACAATATACATATGTTCATAGGTTATATCCAATGACTATTTGATGAGGTGATAAGAAGAGCAGAGGATAATGTATTGGATTAGAAAGAAGAGGACCTAAAGCCATTATGCTAGCAATATGAATGTCCCTGCTAAGATAGTGATGTAAAGTCAAAAATTTCTAGGTTCCAGAAATAGGCTTGAATTATAAAGAGAGTCTGAAATGAGAAGTTTTAAAGAACTTTTATCAACAAACATATCCTATTCACAGCTGTACACTATCCCCAATAAAACATAAAACGTTTGGACTTACTATTGCAAAGAATGAGCATAGTAAACTCTTATTTCAGACCCTGATAAAAACTAGCATGTGATAATCCTCAACTTTCTGGCAATTGAACGCGTTCATAAATAAAATCCTTCCTCGTCCCCATGGTGAAATTTTTTATGCTTTGGACCTTCATAGGCATCTTCATATTGCTGTTTGTAGTAGTACCAGGCAGTTTACGTGTGTGCAAACAACTTGGAACCCAGGGTGGTTTGCAATGGATATCAGTGGCTCGCCCTCCTTTTCTTTCAACTTGTCCACAACATGTGGAACAGAGTTGCAACATATATTCTCTCTCTTTGTACTTTGTGGCTGGCAATGAGGACATGAACACCTAGGGCTATAACTATAAAGAGCATAAATAAATATCAAAGTGTCTACAGTGACCCTATTTAATGATAAGACGTCTTATCCTTACACATTATTGTGCTGAACATGTATAGAGTGCAGTTTCGATTACATTTTGTGTATATATAAATTACATCGTCAATGCCGGATAGTACTTCAAACATATGATCTACATAGTCAGTATTAATATATGAAATACAGTTCTTACCATTAATCTACATCCTCTGGCTCACATGCATTTTTTTCACAAGGCTCTACCAAAAGTTCTTCTCCCATGGGCAATAGGTCCTGCTGCCGTGGCTCGAATATGCACGGTAGTGTTTCCGTAGAGTCGTCTTCGAAGTATTCCTCTCATTCAATTTCTACTTCTAAAAAGCGTTCACTTTTACTTCCTTCAAAAATCTCCCCCTCGCTACCCCTCGAATCGTTGGAGAAATCGCTCTTCTTACAACTACTACATCCTCCCAATACACTTGAATAGGATATCTGCGAAGAAGAGGCCACTAGATTCAACCACTGGCGTCATGGCCGACAGCCATCTGAAAACAAAGATGGCGCGGAAGTTGTTGTAAGAATTCGACGTTAAATCCTTCATTTCTCACCAAATGCAAAAAATAACTTCGGAATTTATATCACCAGGCCTTTTTCATCATTCTCAAAAAGTATGAAAATCATGTCACAGGCATTTTAAGCCCAACTGTGGCGGAATCTTCTTATCTACGTAAGGTAAATGTGAAAAGCTGAAGCATTGGTCCAGAAAAATCGGCAGTCTCTTTCTTGCAATTTAATGACAGGATCAATGTATAAAGAGCATATCTGACCCCAAACTGTAATACCATTTTGAAGAATTGTCATAAATAATGAGCTGAATAGAGAGATAAGAGTGTCAGTGGGGAGAAAGGGCCTAATTCTGTAAAGAATTTCATAATATCTTGCAAGATTCATAGACAGTTTGCATAAATAATAATGAATCACCCAAAAGTATTTTGCATGTTTAACTCTTGAATGCCTAATAGCGGCCCCCACACTTCTTAAATTCTCAAAAACGTTTCACCTGAGGCATTCTTATTCCAAACCCCTGCCCATCAATTGTTGAACTAAGAGGTCACCCAAGGCAATTTACGAGGAGACACTTTAGCCTGTGAGTGAAACATTTCATAGGAAAAGTATGCTCATCACATGTCTTGTATACTTCAGCGATACTTCATTCTGTAGACTTAGCCACTACTTTGATATAAATTTGTGACAATAAACCGTTGCCTTTTCTATAAAATTTTTGATCACTTTCCATTCTCCATTCAATTAAGCGTGACAGCTTATTCTAGCAAAATGCTTCTTGCCAATTTCCAATGAAGTTTGAAGTGGAATTGACTTGAGAGGAAAATGACATATTATGTAATTTGCATTACTTATGTTAATTGAAAGTTTCCTGGTATCTAGCGATTTTTTAACACGTATCAGTGAAGAGTTTGCTCTCTTGACAACAAAAGATATTCTTTTAGATTCATAATATATATTACCAACAGCAACAAAAACGTAAACTTTCAATTCTCTAGAGAGATTTGGCAAATAATTTATAACCATTGCACAAACAAGGATCCTGCTATAGATCCCTTGGTACACAACAAGTGACCCTAAGTCCGGAAACTGCACCTTCCACTGCATTACATAGGTACTTCTCTAAGATCAAACAAAAGCATTTCCAGGAAATCAAGAATATTATTCCTGATCCAGTGAGGCGTGTTCTAACCATCAGACGCTCTGCCTTTCACACCCTTTCTAAGTTACACAACCTAATACACAAACTCTATCTCACAAATCATCTTTCATGCCTAGAACTTCTCAACTATGGAACTCATTGCCACCCACTACTTCCCCTGAATCCTACAATTTGTAATCTTTTAAATCTAACATCAACTAACTTGATCTTGTCTCCCTTTCTACTTAAACTTCCCCTCATTTTCTCAGTTTTTCCTTTGTCGGGGCCTTGCTATAGGCCCTATGGCCTTTCCCCGACATTACTTACTGAAAAAAACACCATAGTATTTAAAGTACTAATGCATTGAAACTTTTGGTATTCATGTTTTTGCATTTTCTAATGCAACTTTTTACTGCAATCTTCATACTGCAAACTATACGATCATAGCTAATATAGAAAAAGGTAATGAGCCATCAGACTTCGCTATTTTGACATTTCACGTGAGAATTCCAGTTTGCGGGTGTCATACCAAGGACACACTGAAAGTTCACCATATGTTATCATGGCGTCATGGAGGGCATGTGTGCACATATTGTGGTAGACAACACAACCTAGACTCTCGTTGAAAACCATTTATTCAGATGTCAGTGCTTACCTCATATATGATACATGAGATACCTGTTCAAACTGTGCTAAATCATAGATTCTAATTCAATAGTTTTCCTAACAGCAGATAAGTGATTTCCAGTTTAATCTTGGAATGCAGAGGGTATCTTTGACTGCATCAAATCTTGTTTTCAATTTCAGCTAACACTGGGTTGTAAGTAATGGCATGTATTAAAATCTTCTTTCCAGCTTTTTAGACGAAAATAGCTCCAATATAAACACTGAATAAATGTCATTTCCAAGTTACTCTAGGGCGACATGAATATGATGCTACCTATCTTACCGTACTACAGAGGTACCATGGGTGATGAAATAGCTACAAAGACTTCTCTATGACTAAATGCCCCCTTAACTTTCTCAAATTAGCCTCCATTTCCTTGTATATGATAGTTAGAGTGTTACATATGCCAAGTCTTTGCTATATTGGCCAAAAATGCTGAAATTTACAAACTCATAAGCACTAAAAGGCTCCTATATTACACCAAATCACGGCCTACTTTTGTAGTTGTCTCTTCTTGTCATGTGTGTTCCTGTAGCTTCGAAAGCATCATCATTTTATTTTCCAAGTTCTTAGTTAGGTTATGTTCTATGTTTTAATGTAGTCATTCTGCTGCATCTTCTGTGCTATTTCCAATGTAGAAAGTTACTTACAAGCTAAATTGATTGCAAAGAAAATATCTCAATATTCTGTTGGATACCTATCACTTGAATAAACTTTCCACTCCCAAATCTGATAATATAGGCTGGCTTTGCTTCCCTAGATTGATATCTCCAGATACATGGTTAATTTGAAACAGATTTTTAGTTTGTAACTAGGATTTGGTATTAGAGAAAATTTACAGAGCTGGAAAAGTTAAAGAAACTGTGTATATTGTGCCCAGAAATAATTTGGTAGCAAGATTTTGTAGAAAGCTTCACAGAAGACTCTTGAATTGAAATCTGATGACATAATTTCAGTCAATCTAGCAGAACATTTATGCCAGGCAGTAATGAGCAACAAAAACCAAGTTTTCAATTGCTCATAAGGTCCTTCCTTCCTTAATTGCCGAGCCTGTCCCAGGCATTGGCGGCCACTCTTGAGTACATCTTCCATCTGTGTCTGTCGTAGGCGTTGTGAATGATGTCGTTTGGCTCTCCTTGAAATTGGGACATAAACGTCATTCGTTGTCTACCTCTGTTGCGTTTCCCAGCAATTTTCCCCGTAAGAGCAAGGTTCTCTAAGCCTTGTTTTCGTACGATATGACCGAGAAACTTCAATTGTCTCGTACGTATTGTCTTGAGGAGGGATCGCTGACATTTGCATGAGGACAGCACTTTTTCATTTGTCTTCATTTGTTTCCATGATATTCTATTCATTCGGCGGAAACACCACATTTCAAACGCATTGATCTTCTTTGCAAGGGGTTTAGAAATAGACCACGTTTCTAAGGTACCCTTCTTTTAAACGGTATGAATCAAGTTGATACTGATTTGCAATACAGACTCTACTTCATTTTCACTTAAATTAATCCTGAAAGTAAGGCATGACTTTTAGCAGCAAAATTTGGAAGGTAACAGAGTTGGCCTAAATACTGGATTCATGTAAGGAATCCATTCCAACCATAGATCTTACAAAAGTATGACGTGACTATTGTATTAACATCTAGGTACGTTGGTGATAGTAGCTATATTAATCATAGGAAAATTATTATGTACTTTACAAAGAAATTGAACGAAAACCTCTCAATTTTACAATTCCTAAGCACTTATTCACCTCTTAATAAAGATTAATCTCATATATAAAATTTCTTCGCTAGCATTGCTGTCTATGCTATTAGCTGTCTGCGCCACGCAAGTAAACATAGCTCTAGAAACAGATCATCGTCATTGGCATCGTTTCCAAGTTGATACATAATTCTCTCATCATTGGTTGATAATTCACTGTCATTCATTGCCACTTTCATGCAGCAGAAACATATCAAATTGATCAAATTGATCAAATACCTCCAACCTTTTATTTTTCATGTTTCTTCCTGCCACAGCTACCCACAAGATAAAAACGTCCATTAGACGTTTCATACTCGCTTGACACAATCCTCTTACGTTAACATTTCCTACTGCAACCACACAAACCTTCTCACAGTCACGTAGCAGGGTGCCCACTGAGTTACAGTTTAAAGTCCAGCCAAATTTTCAGAAAAACTGACCTGTTTCCATCCTTTTGGGCAGAAAAACAAATTGCTTTATAGCCACACCATGAATTTTGATATGAAATTCCTGCCATAGGAAACGCGGTCCGACTGTTGTCACAAAGTATTGACTGTCAATAAATTTCCTATAAATTGGAATTTCAGATATAAATTCCATGTCTTCAGGAAAAACCATCCCCGAAGGGTAAGGATCTACCAACCACCCTGGCAAAACACAGGGAAAAATTCCAATCCTGGGACACCTCGGTAAAAGAAGGCCTGTCCCACGAGATATTGAACAATCGTTTCTACCTTACTCATGTTTCTCGATAAGATCGCTTTTCGTCTAGTAATGCTGTTAATTATTATTAGGCCCAAAACAATTCCAGCTGTTCCAACCAAAGCAGGAGAGAAGCCTATGGTTTTCCAGCTTTTCCAGCCAAATTCTGAAAAAGGCTCAATTACCAGCTTTTCCAGCTCTTCCAGCATTTCCAGCTTTTCCAGCCGGAGTGGACACCCTGCATAGGCAGCAAGATGCTAAAAGGACTGGACACTGGTTACTACTTGACTTTCGGCAGGAAGTTTTAATCGTAGGATATGTTGATGAGCACTTGGTGACATCCTTCTTTGCTGGTTATTAATTTTACCACATTCATATGGACTGCAGCGAAAAATAGCTGCAAATGTGCTCTGTCTTCCCTTCAAAGGCCTTCCTGGAAAAAAAAAATCCCGTAGATGAAAACGATAGCCCAGTCTTCTAGGTACAATGCTTGGTTTTGAAAATAAGACATTGGGTAGGACGAATTGTATCCCAATGCTACGTGATTGAACTCAGATCTCAAAATAAATGATAACTAATTCTCCGTTTCTTATTCTACAATTTTCATACAAACGAATTCTATTAGCTACCTCTATAAATACAATTAAGTATTCATTCTTCCATCTTTTACAAAATCTGCAAATAATTTACGATGATCCTTTTCTCTTTTTGTTAATAGCTCTTGAGTACCAACAGCCTCTTAATGCGAATCCTTTGGAGTTACCACTACATTTATGCGATACAAAAGCTGTGAAGGCGTTATTGGATAAGACACTCTTTCGCAATCATCAAATACATATGTCAATGGCCTTGCGTTAATTACCGATTCAATATCTACCAAACAGTACGCAATTCCACCGATCTTCCTACTACCTTATGAAAACTTCGCTTAACCAAACGTACCAGCCTCTCCCATGTTCCTCCTTTCCAGGGGCTTTTGGTGGTTATAAATTCCCAGGATATGCCTTGGTTGGTCATGCGGCTTCTTATTTTTTCCGAATTACTGACTTCTTGAACTTCCTTAGAGGTTGCCTTAAACGTCATGGCATTATCACTAATAATTAATTTCAGTATTCCTTGCGCCAATTCTGCAAAATGCAATTAAAAAGTACTGATGTTTAAGTCTTCGACCCATTCTAGATGTACAGCACGGATGGTAAAACGCGTGAATAAACAAATGTATGTTTTTCTTAATGCACCTTTTCCATCATTATTATTTCTAACAAGCAATGGACCAACAAAATCTATGCCGGTGCTGGTGAATGGTGGTGCATCTTCAATCCTACAGTTTGGTAGACTTGGGGCAATGGTATGCATACGATACATGGCCTCAAAACATGCTTGACTACTGATCTACCTTTTAATATCCAATACTTTTTCCTTATAGCATTAAGAGTGTCACAAATGCCACTGTGCAGCATTCTGTAATGACGCTCCCACATAAGCAATTCCGTGTACCTGTGCCTAGTTGGCAGCAATATTGGAGAGTTGGCTTAATCTGAGACAGATGAATTTCTAAGCACACTCTGATGATTCCATTTTCATCTAAAAACAAATCTAGATGGGATACAAGCAAAGGGATTTTATCTGCATTACCTTTCCCCCCAGACAAAAATGAGTACACATCAGAAAATGCTTCCATTTTAATGAACCAAATGAATTGACTTTCTGCAGTTTCTATTTTAGAAGCCTGTAGTTGGAGACTTGGCTGTTCTTCACGATAAGACCTGCTCTTATAGTTCCTTATAAAGTGAAAGCACCATGCAATAGCTCTTAATAGCATTGTTTTCCGGCAGAACCTGAAAATACTTGCCACATTTAACAAATTTTCATTTTATTGAGGTAGCAAGAGTGTGGATAGTGTATGGAGTTTCTCGTGTTTGTTCCCTGAGTGTAACTTCATTTTCAGAAACATCGTTAACTGAATTAGGCCATGATTCACGAGACAATCGTAGGAACTCTGGGCCTTTCCACCAAAATGTGTTTTGTGAAAGGTCCTTCCCATACCGTCCCCTTGAAGGTAAATCTGCTGGATTCAACGACTTTGGACAAAACCCCCAAGGCTTCCTTGGATGACAACTCCCTAACTTGTTGAACCCGATGCCTAACAAACTGTTTCCAAGGATGACAGCTTTGAATCCAGCAGAGCGTCGCTATGGAATCTACCTTATAATGTCTTTCCATAGTTGTGACTTGGAGTTCATCAACAAGTACTTCGTGAATAGTGTTCATTAACTGGGCTAGCAATAATGCCCCCATTAACTCAAGCTTAGGAATTGTTGGCTTCTTTTAATTGGTGCCACTCTGGCCTTAGAAGCTACGAATCTTGTATCAACGAACCCGTTACTATACTCAGCTCTCATGTAAACAACGCCCGCATATGCCTTCTCGCTAGCATCTGAAAATCCATGTAGCTCATAATACACAACATCATTATTGGAAAAGTAGCACCTTGGAATATGAATACAGCTCAGTTGCTTCAATGTACTGAGAAACAAATTAAATTCCAACCTGTCCTCACCACGCAACTCTTCATCCCATTACACCCCCAGCAAACAAAGTTCTTGGAACATTATTTTCCATGTCCACAGTGAAAACACTTACCATTCCTAGGAGGTCAAATATTTTTGCCGTTAAGTTAAGCAGGGTGCGCTTGGTAGTGGGTACGGTCCTGGCTCACACTACTATTTCTGTTGAATCAAAACAGAATTCATCTGAATCTGTATCCCATCTGAGATCTAAATTACGGTTGCTTCCGAGTTCCTACTTTCCAACATCCCCCCACCTGACTCTCCTCCCCCGCGATTTTGCGCAACAACTCCTTAGAATTTGAATTCCACTTCCTGAGATTAAAACTACCTGCACTCACAATTTCCTTGATCTACTGGTAAATGTTAAATACAGATTCTATTGAATTAGCACGTGTTGATAAGTCGTCAACAAAGATTTGCTTTAACACCTTGACGACTTCAGGGTTGCTCTGTTCATAAGATGCCAAATAGGTTTTTATGACACTCCCTAACATGCTAGGCGAGGGTCGAAGCCCAAAAGGTACATGAGCGTAACGTAGCTGAATTACAGCGGGTTTATCTACAATAACATCCTCAAACCAGAGAAATCTAAGAATATCTCTGTCCTCTGGCCTAATTTCCATCTGCAAGAATGCCTTTTCAATATCGGCAATTAATGCAAAAAGTGTGAACCCTAAAACGCACCATGACATCAAATAAGAGTGGAATACAATTCGGACCACATTCCAAGCGATCATTTAACGAAAATTCATCAGAGTGCGATTTGCAACAAGCATCAACTACTACCCTAACCTTACTAGTGGTCCTGTCTTCACGAATAACGGCACGATGGGGCATAAAGTTAAAATTATCCTTTCTAATTTCCGATTGCGGTACCTTTTTGATAATACCCTCCGCTTATTGATGCTAGAATATTTTGTTATACTCAGTTAGGAGAGCTATATTAGCTACCACACGAGAATACAAGGAAGTTAACCGTTTCTTACATAGCTCAAAATTACTATTAATTCCATCTGGTTCTATAGGCTTCCATGGCAACTCAACTTGGTACTAAGTACCAGTAAACTAACTATCACAAAATGATTCACTTTCATCTAAATCATTCGTGATTTCAAAGCCCATGTGTTCAACTTCCCAAAATAACTTTAACGTGTTTACACTATCATAACTGTGAGAAATACTAGGTACACTACTATCAATGCATAAATTCGTGCTAACGACATTAAGTTCTCCCCCTGGATTACCAATGGAGCCTGAAAGCACCCACCCCAGTTTAGTCTTGATAGCTACAGGGCCTTGTTCTCCTCTAATAACATCTCCAATTACAGCATCACAATATTGATCCGCACTGAGAAGGAAATCTATATTATCATCCGCACTGCCCATTATATTGTCCACAAACTGCAATCCTTGCAGATACAAAAACTGAGTGGTATCTACCTTAGAGGGTATAGGAGAACATATTACCGGATATGTGAGTCCTTTGACTATTAAAGTCAATCAAGTGATGTGGCCGAGGTAACAGCTTATCCTGTCTGCATCAAACATTTGAAGATCTCGTATGAATGCCTGTCTGCAGCTTGGCAGGTAAAAGTAATTAAGACAATTGCTATTTACTCTTGAACTTATGATAAGTATGGAAACTTGATGTTGAAGACAAAAACTCTAGATTTGATAAAACGAAAATAAAGGGCCAAGTACAAGCAGTAAAAAGAACATACAGTACTTACCTAGTGAGTTCTCAACAAAACCAATGTAGTCAAAATACTATGGCAATTCTACACTACCTCTGAATATCCTCTTCAAAGAAATGCCAAACTCCATAAATATCAATCATGGTAAAAAATACTGTATTGTTAACCTTTGTCTCTTTGATACTCTGTTTGACATTAAAATACATTTATTGTGCACTTTGCTAAAATTGATTAAGAGATATTTCAATGCAATAGTGAGCTATGTATTTGATTACTGCTGTCATATAGTCATCTTCCATAAAATCTACAATGTGTCTCTGCATTGAATGCTCTTGTAGCATTAAAAAATCTATTTATTAGCTCTTTTATAACCTCAAGAACAACCCTTTCCCTTCTTTGCTTCGATGTATCATGCCAGTTAACCAACATCTCTCTGACTAGCTTGTCAGTTGTTTGCACTACCCTACATAATGAGGAAGATGCAAAAAATAAGTTGTCATAGGCCATAAATGGCAAGAGAGTTGGCTTGCTTTGGAGGACATGATCCTGGTTAGATGATTGATAGAATGCTGCTGCACACTCAGGGCATTTAATGTTGGCAACCACTTTCTCCCCAATGAAACTTCCATTATAGAACAAGGCATCATATTTCCAATCAGTGGATAATTTCAGGTGATATACTGCAGGATCAACTGCTGAGCTATTTTCATCGGGCCCATAAAATACAGTATTGAGAGATTGAACAGAATCTTCACCCACATCAGTGCAATTAGCTGTTTCTGGAGCGTCTATGTCGTTCTTTAATAAAGTGCCCTAAATGCATATTTGAATTCCAAGACATTGGTATTATTGTTCCACCCAAAATGAACCCATACTTTGCTGAAGACCATTTGCAATGCATCTTGCGAGAATTTGTATGTTCAAAAAAATAAAGAAATGGATTATTTTCTCTGTTCAACAAATTTTTGCTTATGGCTACAGCAGACATTGCTGACATGAGAAATCCAACAATGAATCTTTTCCTTCTTCCTCTGAACAGTAAATTATCATCATGATCTTTCAGTTGCACAAAGTATGTTTTACTCTCATTCAAGTACATTTCAATCTCTGTAATATTTTCTCTTTTAACTGGTTTTTTCCTGCCTTGCCAAATTTATTTTTACTATTAAGGACAGCAAACATGTCATTCATTTTCTGCATAAAATTTGTTGTAGCCACACAATTTTCAAAACCTGCAGTTTTTAAGTAAGAAAAGAAATTTATTGCTGCTGCAACAGACGTACTTAAGGTTTGAGCAGCAATTTTCACATTCATTTTGTGATTTTGCCACTTTATGTGGTGTTGTTATAACGTGTTTCCTAGATTTAAAATATCTTTTGAATGAATATGGTGTAATTTTACAATGAAATCCCGTTTCATTGTGCCATTATTTGAATCTGTGATTATTCCAATATCTGCTAGTGGATTTCTTGCAAGTTTAATCATGCAGCATTCATCTAAAATTATATAGATCTTTCTCCCTTCTCTACAGGAGTGTTTGAAACAGCCATCAAAGTTTGAACCTATTTTGCACGCTAACTTATCTGCAGTAGTTACAATTTTTGATGTACCATCAAAAACCACAGCATGAACCTCAAGGGAAGACTATCTTAGAAATTTTACACCTTCCCGAATAATCTCTGCTTGAATGTCTGCATTGATGCTAGTGGTAAGGAAGTATGCAATAGTGTACTGCCGCTTTACTTGCAACCTAACATCCATTACAACCAGAGCATGGTTGGCAGTATTTTCCTTTGCTTCACCTTGGATGCATCCATAGTCCACATTACCAACCAGCCTACCAGATCTTTTTTCTACTAAGGTTTGTGATTTTAAATTTATTTCATCTAGTATGATAATGCAGTCCCGTTGATCAGGTTTAACAAGATCACTGATTGATGTAATTACTTGCATCGAGAAGCCAGGCTCTGCTTCAACATTAGCTGCCCAAATTCTGATTGCTGATGGACTTGGCATGCACAAAGGTTTCCTTACAAATCTGTGCAACCTTGGACTGTGGTAGTGAAGAGCTACAGCAAATTCTTTAATCGATCGTTCATAGCTACGGCCAGTACTCCTACCATTGTTTGCTGATTGGTCTTTAACCAGATCAATTGTCATTTCATTAACGATCTGCATGAAAAATTCTGCACTGTCAGTTGAAAGGTAATTGTAACTAGTCAATTCCTTTATCAGACAGTGTAGTTTTTGAGTTACGGATTTTCTGTGCATTTAACCGTTTGATTTGTCAATTTCTTAATCTTTTTAGTTGGTGATTTTGCATAGGGGTGTTCAAGAGGCTGTTTCTTACGGCTGGTGCCCTAGGAGTACATGCTGGAATCTTCTCACTTGTTAATCGTATTCTTGGTGGTTTTCTGGCACTGCTTTTGGTCATTAAATGCTCAGGAAAATCAAACATTGATGGAATGGCATCAGGCTTCAGATGCTTGCGCTTCAAACACAGATTGCTTGACAGTTCAATGTCAATACAAAAATAATCATATATTTCAAACTGTTTCTCACACTACACAGAACTTTTGCTTGATATTCCAATTATCTCGCACTGTGGCTATCCTATATTGAAACACATCACGTGATCTAGTCGGCTCTCTAGATGGAAAGAACCTCTTTCAGCATGGACTGCTCTATTTTGATTCAAAACACGTTATTTGAAGATTGTTTTGTCGGTTTTTCATGGTTAGCACACAAGGAAATTTCGCATCTTGTAGTATGCTAATGTTTTGTGAACATGAATCCACTCTTAATCCTCGTCGTCGTCCATATTGAAGAATTGTATGCAACATTCCAGTTGCTAAGGTATCATGATATAGTAGAAGTGGACCTCGGGTGATTAAAATACAATTCAAAGTATTACCAAAACCAAGAAAGCTACTACTAGCAAGGTAAAACATCAGTTCCACTGTTATTATCAGTTTAACATTTGATGTGCATTCAGGCAAGACGCGACTTCACGTATTTCGATCATACTCGAAAATACTTCAAACATTTGAAAGAAATTTTTGAGAATTTCCCTTTATTCATAGAATTCATTTCGGGTAATTAGGAAACAAATAATATGTAGTAATTAAGGGGGTCTTGAGTTGCTTTTTGTGGAATATTTCAAGCACTTCTGAGACAATCTAATTATGTTAAACAATATTTTTGCGAATAAATAATATCCAGCTTTTGAAAAGGTCCAATTTGAGGCCTATGAGGTTGAATACTAAAATTTTATTTTAGCATCATTTTTACATACTTATGGATCAGAGACACTTATAATATTACCCTCTCATCTCGCCCTTCAAATGGGGGAAGATATGACGTTTTGGTTCTTGCTAAAAGATTATGATGTCCCAATTACCTCAGAACTCTATGAAGATAAAATTTCCCTATATTCTGTAGAGGTGATCTTCATCATTAATATGAAAAAACCTATTCTTGATTAAAGAAAAATGCAGAAATTCTCATGCGTTTCATGTTGCCCGAATCACCCTAATAACAATAGGTTGGTTTTTCAAGAATAAATGAAGGAGACTAATAGGTGTATAGTCAGAGGCATGTATTTCTATAGCTACAACGATACAACACATCAAAAGATACACGTACAAGCTAAGTTCAACTTCCGAAATCTGACTCTAGTAGGCAAAGTAGCACTATGCTAAATAAACTAAAGCTGAACGATGCCAACTAGTGTCTATCTATACATAAATAATAAAAGTTAATGTTAGTAAAAGAGGTTCTTCTTTATGCATTGCACAAAAAGAGGAAAAGCCCTAAAAAAGTTAGGAAATGAAGGTATATAATATCAAGCTTACCAGCATTCCTCATGCTCAAGCGTGATGCTAATGGTCTACTACCATTTTCATCAATATAAAACACTGAATGATGCTCAATTGCAAAAATCTTTCGCCTCCTGAAGAAAGATAATACATAACGGAATCACAAAAATACACAATGAGATAGACGAGCATATCAACACAAGATAAATACTATTTATACAGACTTGGTCAAAAATGTTCCACTACTGTACTTACCTTTACACAATCCCTAAAATTACAGTTAACTTGTGAAAGAATCTAAAATTCCACCTTTTCAACCTGGAATACAAGCACAATTCTAAGCAACTTAAAATTGGCATCACTTCAACAAATCTTCCTTGTCATGTTACTGCACTTTTGCGGGCGGGAGCTTCCCCCATCAAAGTATTTTTGACCTGTTTTGCGAAAGAGTCTCCTTTGAAAAATTCCAGATTCAATATTTGAGATAGTGTTCTCTATGAAAATATTACAAATTTTCTACTCACGAAGGCTTTTTGTTTAATATTTTAAACAATTTTTTGCCTAGGAAGCAATAATCTCTTGGACCCTAGAATCTTGTAAAGTATGAGTCCTCCTTCAAAAAATTTTAGCCTTGACGGTAAAAGTAATAATTTGTTTTTATATCTTCCTGAGAGTTATATCAGTATTTAAACGAAAATATATCACTATTCATCACTATTTCGCCCAAAAATCCTTGAAGATGACAATTAATAGTATGCTTTAGTATTGAAAGTATTGAATGTCAATTGCAAACTCTAGCTTCCACCACATTTCTTTACAGACATGACAATTTTTTCACACAAAAATGACTTCTATTCTCGGCTCCAACCGCCTATTCTATGACAAAAAATGCACAGTCTTTGCACAGTGCAATGGCCCGACATTGTTCTATTTTCTTTCTCTTGCGAAAGTACTCACCAGCAATAACTCGTTAAAAAAACTAAAAGTCGATATTGTAATGCATCATGAACATGTGTTATTTTGGAATAAGGACAATTTTGGTGCATGTAGCGAATATTCTGATCATGTGTAGGAAGCATACAATAAACTAGACTATAGGGATAAATTCTTTAAATTTTCCAGACCTCTTCGAACTTTCCTAATACTTCATGTCCCATAACTGTACAAGACTCAATTAAGTGTCCATGAAGACATACATAGAGGTCATCCATAGGAAACTCATGACACAACTTTGTCAAATGTGCACACCTCCATTTGTCTACACATATAAGCCTTTTGCCTGTGACAGGGTGTCTGTCAAATCAAGGAAGTCCTATTGCCTTGACTGTGCCATGATTTCTACCCTGTCTTCCCTAATTCAGTACAGGTCCTGAGCAAATACTACACACTACGCTTATCACAATACATGTCTATTTACCCAAACTTGTGCTTATTTGAACAAAGTGTGCTCTATAATTTGATCCTGGAAAATGAAAACCAACAATTTCATTATGGACATTGTGTGTTTTCTTGTGACTTTTCAAGAATATTAGCAAATCAATTGATTGAATAGATAACGACAAAAATTTTCTCGGATATATCCCTGATGGTCTCTAGCATTAGCCAAATTTCTTGATTTCCCCCTGATATTTTTCATGATTATATAAAGTATGCACCTACTGCAACACGTCATTTAGTAAAGTATGTACCTCTGAAATAGGCCATAAGAGTTAAAAGACGATCAAATTACTGCATGAAACTTGAGTAAACTAGAAATACGTAAAAGTAATGTGTAGCGCATATACATCTTAAAAAGAACAATTCCAGGATAAATGCAAACAGCGCTAAAAGTGCGTGTTGGAAGGTGATAAAAGACACCGTCTACAAAGAAACTGAACATTTGATATATCAGTTTTCGGGCAACTACGCACTTAGTTTAGATTTTTCTGTGTACCTTTCCGATAACTTCTCGGGCCTCCAGTTCCTCAGGGATCTTCTGTGACGTCAAAGAAGATCACTACATTTGCTCACTATCATAGAACAACAGTACAAAAGCCTATGTCCGCCATAGTTTTTTATTCGCATTATAATCCAGTCTAGATTTTCTTAAGGCCAAGAATTGGTACCTGTTGTGAATGTAATAGTTTACCTGACAGAATACGAAACAAATTGGAATGCTTGCGATAGGCTTAGCAGTGGCGCAGAAGCCGGAGGAGTGTGGAGAATGTAACACCCACAAACTTTTGGAACTTGAGAAAATATAGGTACAATTGTGTCAATACAACATCAACATCAGGTAAATTTGAAGATTTGAAGTTTACACAATTCTTCTGCAACTGTTGACAGAAAGTATAATGGAAAGAACTATTTACTGTATTTGCAAAAGTCCATCTCAAAATAGCGTTTCCCAGCATTCTAAAAACTTTTATACAGAAAATTCTTTCTCAGGGCCCAACCATGATGAGCCCCATGCTAGATTCTCGATTAGAAAGACTGCCTAAAATCTAAAACATTTTTTGAGAGTTCCGCCTAAAAGATAAGAACAACCGCTCTCATAAGAAATACTGTATTCGCCAACACAAATCACAAATCTGGCCTTCTTAGAACATACATTTTGAAACATCTTTCTCTGGCCCCAGCAATGGTAAGCCCCAAAACAAACATTGGGTAAGAGAGAGTGTCTAGGGTATGGAAACTTTTCGATAGCCATGCTTGCCTTCCAGGCCTTATCCCATGTAAATAGCCAAAGAATATTGCTATACAACATTGGAACAAATAGTGATCGGTGGCAGAAGAACAGCTTACTAACCAGGTAAATTCAAGAAAATTCAACCTTACAAAGCGTAGAAAAACAGCAACAGAGAGACACCTGTTTGAGACGCACTCAACTCAAAAACAAACTCACTCAAACAAGAATCATATTTTTGCATTCAGATTCCTCATTACAGTTTATCTCATTTCAGTCTCAATTCAATCAGAGTCCTCTTAGGAATTCTATCCAACAGAAACACCATTACACAATCCCCAATCAAAGGATTCTCGCAACACACCTGGGCTTAGGCAGAAAGAGATTTTTCAGGTATCAATCAGATCCTGCTTAACAATATGCTTGGATTGCTAAATTAAATAATGTTAATGTGAAATACCATTCACAATCTGAGAAAGCTGCAAACTAAGTGATGTTTCTGTACTAAACAAAGCTAGCATCTTCAAGTATTTTTCACATTTGTATTAGGGATTTCATTGCAGTTATGAGCAAACTATAGGCAAATTAGAGGGGTAAAAAAAGCAGTAAAAACTTTGTTTGCAAAATGGAAAGGTAAGAAAAATATTATCTCTAATGGGGAATGTGCTAATAGAGGTGTGGGGGAATGACATACCGTTCCCAATGAGCACGGAATTTCAAGAAGGTTGGCTATCATACAAGGAATTAAGTATCAATTTATTGTGTTAGTCATAGTTTTTCCTTGTTTAGTCAATTTTGCAAAATCCTCACCATATGGAAGTTCTATTGCAAATTCCAGGAAGCTAGGGGTGATAAATCTTCGTTATGGAATTGATTCATGTTGTATTCCATGCCCTTTCATGAAGAGAAGCTGCTATGAGTTGTCATAAATTTGCTTTATCACTAAGTACTTGTCAATCAAATGACTTCTAACGAATTAAATATATTCACATGTGATATAACAACAATTCATATAATTAAGCTGTATATTTCACAAATTGTAAGGGATATAGAGGTGTTTGCATAGTATTTAAATAGCAAGCCCTTGATATAATAAAAAATCCGCAATCATATAGTAGCACATCCCTAACTAAAACATAAGGAAAGCCCATTTGCAGAAAAGTGGAAATAGAATTAAATGACTTCATGGCAAAACAATGAGACGCGGCAATATTATCTAGCAAATCTCTCATAGCCTACAGCATTATCTAACTATCTAATGTACTTTACCTAGACAATTAAGAAACTATATAAGAATGCGCTCTCTAACATAGCACAGAAGCAACAAACATTTATGTTAAAAAGCTTATAAGCAATTGCTGCACATAGAGCGGTGCAGCTTCAGAATTAATATCCTATCATGATTGTCACACTGCAGTGATAACTATTGTTGCTTTCTGTAAAACATAGAGGGGTAAGTTTATTACAAAATGAATTGACTAAAACCCAACTCCACATCATCACAATTATTCTGGTTGATCCCATTTCTACACGACATAAATGAATACATCCACAGTCAACAAAAGCAACACATTCCCGAATCTGTAGAATCAAAAGAATAGCTAATTACAATGACAATTACATAAATAATGGACTTTGCGTAATTGGATATCTCTTAATAGGTATCTAAGCTTGAGCAAGAAAACTTTAATTCAGCCCCTCTAAAAGCCAAGCCTTATATGTAACTTTGGCAGCTAATACCTATAGAAGAAGTATCCCTTACATGTTACATGTATTACAGTGCACTCATTAAAACATCTTCCCTAATTAGCAATAACATTTGTTTATTTTAGATATCCTCAAGTGCATAACTAGAAGCTGACATACCATTCAGTAGTTCCAAATCTTTCAAGAATGAAGTTGGGCCTTTCGTCCTCAACAACTACTAACAATCCGTACCTTGGAACTGCCTTATAATATGCAAACAGAGTAACATTTCTTCCTCAAATATTTTATCATCACAGCCCTGGTCCAATTTCGTTCATTAACTCCTCAAAAAGGCCGATTGTCCATATAATTGCGAAGATTGTCATACTAGTCCAGTTGCTAATACTCGAAGCACTGATTTCCTTTGATGTCACATTGGCCCACGGAAGTGAGTCCAGCCAAACCTGCTCCTCCCAGATACAGCCATTTTTCGCATCTTTCCAGCCCGTTTTCTCCAATCCAAGACAAAGTTTTGACACATGATGGTTGGAATCGGATTGACAGCCCTAACTTACCTCAATCTAGCAAAATTTCATTTTATCCTGGAATTGTCCTTTCACATTTCAATCCTCAATGACAGAATAAGATAGTAAAACCACTTACAAATTCATTCTCCTCTCTTAGAACAACAGTTATCAAGAAGTCATAAAAAACACTCTCTATAATCTATGTTCGAGATGGCCAGGAATCAATCCTCTTCTCCACCACTGTCTCCATTTCTGCTAACACCTACCCGTAAGGTGCGGAGTTACACTTAAGGTAACATCATAACAAATTGCAAATTAAAACCACTAACCTCCAGATTTATTCATATTACATGTTTCAAGCTAACTTATTTACAAACTGTTACACTTACTGACAATAGAGAAGAGCAATCCCAGCAACTGCAATAATAACTAGTATGCAAAGTACTGTGACCAATACCATTGCTCCATTTCTTGCAAGTCCATCAGGATGAGGTTCCTCTGCTGGTCGAGTTGGAATTTCTGGCAATAAGGGATCAATTATTGACGAAAATGAATAAAGAGAAAAGATTTTGTGGCATAAGAGTAACGGCAATACCTTAGAAGCCAAAAAGGATATGATGGTCGAAGTTGGTAGCTCTTTGTATGAAAAGCATCCCTCTAAAGTTTGCGAAGAAATTCAACAAAAGACATCCATCTAAAACAAGGGTCTCAAACTCGTGACCTGTAGGCCAACTACGAATGCAAAGTCAGTATGTTGTGGGCCACATCCATATTGAAAGTATAATACTAGTGTAACTCTTAGTGGGAGTGGACTTCCTATAGGTCACTAAGCCGGCTTTTATGGGGCTTGCCTTTATCCTGGCCCTTAGGTAAACTGAGCTTGAGATCCCTGATTTACAAACATAAATTTACATTGTGCTATTCGCATAAAAGCAAGTCCCTAAATAACCAACAACAAAATAAAAAGTCAAAGAAAAGGCAAATCCAAAAGACATCAACATGATATTGTTAATTATCATACAAGAAATCAGTGGTCAATCCCATGATATTCCATGGGGCCAGTCACCTTCATAAAATAAAAAACTGGAGAGGAAAACCTCTTTCTATATAACATCTCTTGACAATATGACAAACAACTTAATAAGCAATATGTTCATGAAAGTTTGTCAGTTGAAGCTACAAAGGCTGACAGATGCAAATGACAGCTTATAGCGTTGTACCACGTTTGAGAGGATTGCAAAAGTATACACCAGACTAAAGGATATGCAGGCTCAATTTATAGCATCATTGCTCACTAGCAAGGCACAATTGCATTAGCAGTTACGCACATCCCGTAAAGATTCGATTAAGCTCCATCCTTAAATTAAGAACCCCTCGAATAAGCATTACCCCGAAGCTGTTTTCTGAGAAATAAGTCCCAATCCTCATATAAGCCCCCATGGAGCTATCTAAGCTCATTATAATGCTCAAAATCAACAAAAACACAAAAGTCAGACATTCCTTTGCTCATTTGTGCACAACAATGATGCGGACAACAGTCTTGGCTACCTTCTCCTTCATTCCATCTCTATGTATATTTGAACCAAAGTACTGTAGATCTATTGTCTTTTCTAGAACCTTCTTATACAGAATATTCGATATTCTTTCATTTTTCCTCATTGTGTGGTAGACCTCAGGATGTGCAGACTTAGTAAGCCCTCCCCGCAATTAAGCCCCCTTGACTAAGCCCCCATGGTGTCATTTAATTAGTATGTACACACCAAAAGTGTGAAAAACTTGACCGCCTTCCCAGTCGTGCGCACATGTACGCTTACTACAAACCCCCCATTGGGTGTGCACTCTTACTCATTTGCCCCCCTCCATGTCTAATGGGAATGTTTTTAAATATATAAGCAATAATTCCATAGACAAAAAAAAATACTTTAAAACAATTGAGCGACAGGAAAAGGAGCATAGCAAATACTTCAAAACCAGTAATGAAAGTTGTCACCCAAAAAAATAGAGTATGGTAAGAATAACTTGCATAAGAAAATACTACAAAATACACGCAAAAGGGACTTTTTTGCGTACGTACGTAGATGTGTCAACTACCCTCCTCTTCTACACATGGCCTAAGCTTTTGCACGACTTAACTGTCCCTTCGTGCGTACATACTAATTGAATGACCCAGGGGTTTAATCTAGTTAAATAAAGGAGGCAATACTGAAATGATATGGTATCAAAGATGAGATATAAAGAGAACATTTCAAAGTTACAAAGAAGAAAGAATCTTGTTCGCGTTTTGTGCGTGATTCAATATGTTTCATAAAAGACCATGTGCAGAGAAAGAAAACGCAATGTGTGTGAAATAACTGTAATGAGAGAGTTAACATAAATTATGCCAGCTGACGTCAAGAAACGGTTCAGAGAAAGGAAGCCAAAACGACAACTTATGTGGAACAATTGCTAGATAATAATCTGGTAGCATCGAAGTAGAGCTGAGGTGTCAGAAATGTCGCCAAATTTAAGACGTTGCAGCAAGATGTTGGGGTAGCACACAGAAAGCAAAACATCACCAACAACAAAGCAAGAGGACCGCCATGGAAATTGAATTTATCATCGCTATTACAACAACAACCAAGGTGGTACAAATGCAACGGCTCGGGACACATTGCCATGAGGTATTCAGGTAATAGGTGACATAAACAAGGAGGACAGTGAAACATAAACTTTGTAGACACAGTGGAGGGAGAACTTGTAGGGAATAACCAACCAGTAGATTATTGTGCACACGGGAAAGCAGAAGGAACGATGACAAAGTTACTGTTCAACTCAGCTTGCTCAAAGGCTACGATGGTTTGCATTTAGTGACAACAAGCAGTATCCAATAAGGGTGGTTGAACTTGTGGTCGATGGGAAGAGACAATAGGTGGATGCAGCAGTTGTAAAAGGATTGCTAAGGCCGGTCTTTCTAGGCAGAGAGCAATAGAATTTATGACAATGATCATACAAAAATTACAGCAGATAAAAAATCCAAGGCTCATGCTGTATTGACAAGAATGGAAAGTGTTGCAAAGGCCAAATGTGAAGGCAAAGTTTTAGATTTAACATCAATTTTTAGAAAAATAATTGAAGGGCCTCCTGGAAACCTGCTCTCTTTGAAATATGGGCAAGCTATGGAGAGTGAGGCAATTTATACATTGATTGAAACTTTCAAAGATGAACACAGAAAGGCCAGAGTTCCAGATTGTGGGATATTTATTTGCAAGGACAGACCATTTATTGGTGGCAGGTTTACATGAGGCTAGCGTCAGACTACAGGCATACACCACAAACATGATGGGTAAGCGTAGCCAACCCACATTTCGATCCCAATTTAAAGTATCCCTATTCTGGCAGAGCATAAAGATCACATATTTACAGCAACAGTCTATCATGATACAAAAGGATGTTCTCCGACATTCTAGAAAGCTTAAGAGGCCATTCAAAAAGTATGTGTGCACAGAAGGGATAGGGGAAGGGTAGCCAAGAAAGAGTGCAAAACCATACATAGGGGGAAGGGGACCTCTTCAAAGAATGTACATACGCACATGCACATTTCACAAGGTAAATATTTGTACAAAGCATCCTCAATACATGAAACTGTCCTTCAACATTATACACACAAGATCACACTCTCGATTATTTTATTAGAGATATCAGGTATGCATCAAACTTTGAACTTACTGAGAGAAACAATATATTCAAATGCTTAGAGGGTTGATATATTAAAAGTACATGTGCTCAGCAGGGGGTATCTTAAAAACATCTGAAAGAGTAAAAGGGGGGAAGGGGGTCCAAAAATCAAAGAAATTTAGAGTATGTATATTTTGACTGGCCCCTAGTCCTAACTACTTTTTCCGGGGACAAGTCCCCAGAGCTCCATCCTCCTCTCACTTCTCTTTCACAGTAGCTAAAGGCCTCTTCTGCGCTATCCAATTACATGGCCTGCATGCCTCCGTTTGCAAAACATGGAGGCCTGTTATTTGTGTTACCTTAACGTACAGCCAAGTCAGTAACTGTATCTCTGACATGACATTCTACACTGAATAAGTACATCTTGGTTTCAATGAAATGAGGATTTTCGTTGTTGGAACACAAAATGTTCTACCTTATATTAATTACCACTGCAATGGTGTTTTTTAACATTTTTCATCATATTATCAAAGATATTAAGGATGAATTTCTCGCAGGATAAAATCCACCTCTGCAGAGCAAAACCTCTGACACTCCCCCTCCAATGACAGTATGGTACTTACGGCAAAAATTGTAGTGTGCACAATTAACAACCCATTCCTAAATTTTGTTGACTATTCCATTGCTGAGTTTAATGCTCCCAAATTGTCAGTGCAATAAACAGTTTTTTGGTGCTCAGGTAGTATTCTCATATGACACTCCAAGGAATGAGGATGGAGTGAAGAAAATCTAAGTGAAGTAAACTCCCCTTCTAAGCCCTTCTCAATTTGACCTCCTAATTAGGTGTGAGAAACTTACTGAGCCACCCTCTCCAATAAGTACTCTTCAAAAGAAACAATGGCACCAAACAAGTAAATAAAGTAAGCTTGATCAAGCTCAATATGATAGACGGTACTTAAATGAAATCTTCAATTTTGGTTCTTCTGTGATATTTATGTGAATACGATTTGTGACCTTTTCCTAATGCCTTACGCAATACCGTTAAACTAATGATGAAGACAATGACGGCAAAATTAATGTAAAAGCTGACAGTTCACTGTTGTTTTCTGTTTCGAAATCGCAAATCTAAATATAAACTGAATCACTTCTAATATTTCAAAGACTTATTTAGCCCCCTCTCATGTAAGCCCCTCTCAAATACCCTCACCTTTAAAACTGATTTACAACAATAAGCCCCTTGAGGTAAATAGAGAATTTTTAGTAGGAATGCCCTTGAGTTTGGGTATGTTCATTTACTCAATAAGATTTTGTCAAATGCCAGATACCCCAGTTTGTTTATAGCCTACAATGGATTCACATCCCAGATTAGAAGCATGCTACGCAGCATTCTCACTTTTCTTCATGCAGTATTACTTAGAATTATATGACAGTTTCTTAAGCTTGATAAAAAACTACTAGATTTCCTAAACCTTGTTTTTGTATCACAATACACATCCTGAGAGCAGGAACAGGTGAAATTGTGCTTTAAAACCTGCCAAAGTTAGTCAGCAGGGATGCATAAAGCACTCAAGAAAGGGAGGGCACCCATCATTAATGGGCACCGAAACAAGCAAAACAGGTAGCTCTACAGATTGCAATGGGCACTTTAAATACAAATTTGTGAAAAGTGCATGCACGTGTCCCTGTGTCCCCACTAGGTTGCTACATCCATGCTGGTCAATATTCTGCAAAAATTAAACTATATTATGTATGTGTGCTTCTGGGTCACAACTAAAAAGTTAATCTCTTTGAAACATACAGTCATCCTGCAACAAATCTAGACTGCTTACAGAATGAGATAAATCTTGAGACCACTCTAAGCACTATGTCAAAGATTGTAAGATCATTGCTCTACGTCCTCAAATTATAATGGCAGATAATGCTTTGCCTTCTTCGGTCAAATAGAAATGTTATTCACTCTGAATTACCACTCGCACACTTTCTGAAAATTCTACAGATTATTTTCAAGTTGAGGATGGAAAGTACTAGAGTAAATGATAACTGTTCCTGTGACTGACTCAATGTCAATAATCTAATTTTGTCTCATCGACTAGTCATGATCTACAAGATTATGAATAAGTTAAGCCCTGAAAGTCTTTGCAAAAAATTTGAGCAGCATCAGTACACGAAATATATAAAACGAGGAAATGTCATGATCGTCAAATCCCGAGACTACATACGTAACGTGCAAAGAAGACTTTACATATTCACCTCTAAAATTATGGGATGATATGCTTGTTAGTACACGAGAGGCCTCAACTCCCACGTGCTTCAAAGAGAAATTGAAAACACATCTATTGGCTGATCAAAAATGATAACTGAAAACACACCCCGCCAGAAGAACAGCAATACTAGTATATTACTCGCCATATAACTATCTTACTTTTCATTTCTAGTAATAAAGTGTGTGTGTGTGTGTGTGTGTG
>OLMO02000003.1:6534418-6544498 GCA_900291935.2 Cassiopea xamachana | reverse complement strand
ATATATATATATATATATATATATATATATTTATACACATAATGTGAGCATTATATATATATAAATATATATATATATATATATATGTGTGTGTGTGTATACAGTAAAATCCCTGAGATTAAGAACCTATAGTATTGAAATGAGAATGATCGTGTTCTTATGTGATGAAGTAGTTCTAGTAGTCATGCTTCTGGTTCTTAACACAGGGTCCAAAACAAATGCTAGAACAGAAGAATAGTTGACCATGCACAATTCAAATACCATGGCAACGTTCTTCATCACTAATATGCCTTGTGGATCAATACACATGTATGAATCTACCCATCTCAACTACGCATCCACTATTTCTGAAGGGTCCGCAAAAGGGAATAATTGCAGATAGACAGAGCTTACCTCTCAGTAGATAAAACAGTCATTTATAAGAGCCTAGTAAGCATACTATGCCGAAAATATTCTAATTATTTGAAGCCAAAATATACAATTTCTGGCTGTAGGTTCTTAATAGATGAAGGTTCATATGTGTGAGAATTTACTGTATTTACTGACAGCTTTATACAAAAATGCATAGTAATTCACACAGGCTGTTTAATTCCACAAGATCTTTAAGTATCTCAGAGCAATTAAATGATATTTCATCTCTGATCAAAAGAAATTTAACAAAGTAAAATTACTCAATACCAATAAAGCACATTAGGGCCTGTATATATGAAGCCAAGTAACCCGGTCACACGAGTAACTCAGAGATCTGGGTTACTCCACAAGCTCCTGTTTCTATGGAGACTAACTAGTCGGCAGGCTAGATAACAGTAAGTCAGGTCAGATCAGGTTTCAAATGTTCCAGGTTCGGAGCATGCTCATTAAGTTCGAAATTGTCCCAGCTGGCTGACCCATTCGGCATAATTGCTTCTATATGAGGCAGGTGAGTAAGTCGGTAGCCGAGATCCCCAATATTCTGCTGAATTCCCCGTAAGCAGAGTCACTCACCTGTCTCATATAAACAAAATACTTTGAGTGTATTGATTTTCTATACAGGGTGGGAAACTCGGTTTGCCCAATTACTCGGCTAGGTAAGTTACTCGACTCCATAAAAACAGGTCCTTAGTCCAGTAGAGGAATATGAGGGTTTCCCCACCAGCGAGGGTTTTCATCAAGTGCACAATAGAGATTCGAGGGTGTATAATACATTCTTTGATGTTGCTCAAGCATAAACGGGGGTATTCACAAGATATGGCCAGTCTTCCCCCTATATGGGTCTAACTTATGCCATACAGATACTATGCAAAAATTACCTAATTTGAATCAAACAAGATGCATAAATGATTATGAGATCACTCCCATATGAATGGCATGGAACTCAAACCCCTTTCCCATCATATTGATTGCTGTCCCCATTATAGGCCTTCAACAGATACCAGTAAAGTTGTGGATACATAGACATTTTCTATTCAATTCTGGAATGAAGAATCCAAATAAGCAGTTTGTTTTCAGTTACAATATAGCGTAGCTGACTTCAGGGTCTTCAATAAATTGTCTAAATATTTTGTAGGTATGACTGCTAAAATTGAAATGTCCATCTCAGTATAAATTTAATGACATAGCCTACTGTATCCTTATGATTCATTATTCTTGGCTTGTTCTATGTTACAGCAATGAGACGTACTGTACATTTGGGGTCGAGCACTTCATAGCACATGCATATATCCAGTGGCATGCTCATGGGGAGCATTGCACGCCCAATATTGTTTAAAAAAAAAGAGCATTGGTCAAAAGTTGGCCATACTACAAGAGAAATGGTGACGTAATTTCTGTGACATTTTAGTTAGTAAGAGTAGTTTGCCACAAATGGTAAAAACCGCCCCACTCCCCCAGTGAAAGGTGTCTCGGCACATATCTCTAAATATCATATTAACGTAGCATGGAAACTCAAATGCAACGCAGATATGAGTTAGAGTTTGGTCTGAGTGTCAATATCAAAATCACTCCAACTGAATCATCAAAGAGAGAGTCAGTGACCTAAGACTTGCCATCTGAAGCTGCAAAAAGCTCCATGAAACCTTTTGGTCTTGTTCTTCAATCCAGTCAATCTTCAACTCTGGATCTCAATCACTATTAGTTTATTAGTTGGGCTATGAAGGCTCACTACTAACAGATATGTATGCATGTATATGTGCGTGTGTGCGTGTGTGCGTGTGTGTGTGTGTGTGTGTACACACATTTATATGCATGTTCGTGAAATTGGCAGACACATTCAAATACAGTTGGAGAGCGTCTTCTCACATATAAATTCACACGTTTATAAACGCCTGCAAAGTTCTAAAACATGTAAAGATTCTTGTGAGGAAAGCTATTTTAAAATTATCGACTCAGCTAACACGTACCATCAACTTAAAGTTAAAGAGGCTTTGCGTATATTGCGGGAGGGCCCCAACTTAAACAAACAGGTCCAGCACTACAATGTCTCCTTAACATTCTAGACGTCATAAAGATTTTCGTTCTCTTGATTATTCACATCATTTTTTGTTACACCTTCTATTGATATTGCAACAATCATTAGTGTGTTCTATTTCACAATTTAGTATAGCAACTGAATATGGATAAAGCAATATCTGAAACATGTGTTGCAAACTGAAACTTATTGCCGTGTTTTTGCATACGATCTGTGATATATAGATACATACATATATATATATATATATATATATATATATATATATATATATATATATATATATATATATATATATATATATATATATATATATATATATATATATATATATATATATATATATATCACAGGAGACACCGTCTATTTTGCTGTTCTTGTCCATTCCATCTACGAAAAAGTGTCTCCTACTATTGTCTATGAAATTAAGGCCTTTTCCCTCAAAGACTTTGCAACTTTTCGAGGACATATAACTGATCATCGGTGAAGGATACTTGTGTGTTCAATGTATGGAATAGTTCTAAATATCATTCATTTCCTTTGATTTACTTTCAACACAGTTCCATACATCTTCGAACTTTTCAAGACTCACAGTGAATAGTCTGTTGGTACTACAGAACTTTACCAGAGCAAGAACATGTGGCACCACACAAAAACGTCTGAAAATGTTGCCACTTTCTCCTGTTATGGTAAAGACATATATTCATTGCCTGAAAAGTCAATATAATGGGAGCAGGGGGTTCAGTTCCATGAAATGAGCTAACTGCACCCCCACGTGACAATGATGTATCTATTCGATGATTGGTCAGATCACTTTTGGAGGGCAAAACAACTTTACAAAATGGAGATCTATTGAACAATAACTGAGGCTGAAGAGGGAAAGTAAACGATATTTCAGAGTTAGGAGAACGCCAGAAGGAAATAAACATTATATCTACACTTTGGGCTCTTGCTATAGCTGACATTATTACTTATTTCCAGAAAGCCATTGCTGGAGACAAAGGAATTCATGATATTTTGAGCTCCACCATACGTGCTTCATATCAGTGATACAAGCAAGAAATCGAAATATTTCGCATCAAATGTTATCAAACAACTTTTGGAGTAGAATCCGTCAAGATTTCTGAGTGTCTGTTTAGTAAGAATAGTGGAATCGACCTTTGATATATATCACAGAAATATCACTGTTGAAAGAATAGTGGTACAGTCGAGGGACCATAACTAGTACATTGACAGGAAAGTCGATGGTACCACAAAATCTCCAGCTAAATGTTGCTGCCCTAAACAAAAATTCAGATAGATAGTGTTAGATCTACATTCTTCTCAGGATGTGATGTCTGCCATGATTTGAGATGCAGAACTGCTGTCAATTTAATTCTGTGGTTCCCGTGTTGTGGCCTAACATAACTTGCAAATCCTGAGTTTTCTTTTTACTGTGAGGTTCAATCGCATATTTTTACGTAAAGTCATTTCCGATTTCTAGTAGAAAGTTACACTTTATACTGTAATATCATAAACGATTTTGGCAAGACACTGCTTGGACATTACTTTGCTTCTACCGCTGATTTGAGCACGTAGGCCGAAACTCAAAATGTTGTTAATTCCTTTGTCTCCAGAGATGGCTTCACCTTCTCACTTCTCACCATCCTCTTGATATATATTCCTATCTCTCAGTTGATGAACACCTCACAATTTCTCTCCAGTTTTTTCTGCCCTCATACATTTCACTTTCCTCCACCTGAGCAAAACTTTCCCCCTGTCTTTTGAGTGGCTCATCTACCCCATTAAGCTATCTTTTCGGGGGCTACCAATGAGTCTCCTTCCTTGTGGTTTCCACCGCAGATATCTCCTTGGTATCCTCCCCTCCCTCATCCTCATAACATGCCCCTTCCATTTTAGCCTTCCTTTTTCCACAACACCGAACAATTTTTTAACTACTAGGTCTGCTCCTAGCCTTTAATTCCTGAAGTTACCCATTCTGTTCATTCTTTTTATTACTAACAGGGCATTCATCTCGGCCACTTGACTTTTAGATCGTGTCTTAGATGTCAGAGCCCAACACTCTGACCCATATAGCAAAGTCAGTTTTATTATTGTATACTATATTGTTGCTTCTACTTCTCAAGGTATTGTCTTCTCTTTCAGTAGAGGGTACATCGTCAAGAAGTTTTCCATACACTTTCCAATTTTTCCATCAACTTCTGTCACCTGACTATTTACTGCATCAATCTCAACTCCTGGGTATATATACCATTCCATCTGGTATACCTTATCTGCCCCCATGAACACATCATGTTCCTGCGTCCATCGACTCATCAGCATGAATTCAGCCTTGCCAATTAAAATAGTTCTTTTCATGCTATTTCTGTTTATGCTGGCATGCCATCCCTTTGCTGCATCATGAAGTACATCTATATTATCAACTACTACTGCAAAGTCATCTGCATATGCACATATATTGTAATAGTCAATGTGGTGTTTTGTCTCTGCTAAATGTATCCATAAATAATATGAATAGAGATCTAAAAATACGTCTCCCTGCATGACACATGTGTCTACGTGGAACCAATCTGCTCAATTTGGCCTTTTCTTACTTTACTAACGCATCTACTGTACATACTTCTAACCACTCTAATTAGTTGTGGTAGTAAACTGTAAGGCAGTCCTGCTAAAGTCCTCCAAAGCAACTCTCCTAGTGTACAATCAAAGGTTTCTCAAGGTCAATGAAGAGTGTGAGTTTCTCCTCTCTCCATTCACAATTTGCTCCATCGTCATTTTTACTGCAAACAATTAGGTCAGTTGTTCGACGACCTTCACTAAAACCATGCTGCTATTCTCCTAACTTAGATTCATATGCCCGTTCAGTCCTCTTTCCACTATTCTACTGTAACTTTTTCTACAGTAAGAAAGTAGGGTTATGTATTGGTAGTTATAGCATTCTGTTTTCTCGCCTTTTTGACGATAGGGTTTATCACATTCTTTTGACAATCTACAGGTACAGATTCTGTTCTTTAAGATTTCTGCATCACTTTGCCATAACCTACACAGGTAAACCATCCTCCTTTCTGCATTACCTCTTTTCATGCTTGCAACTGCTCTTTAAATTCTCCCTCTGTTATATTGTCCTCTGAGTCTTCCTCATTTATCCCTAGGGAACCATTATCGCCTGGGAATAAATCATTTCTTGCATTCAACACAGCATCAAAATACTTCCTCCAACTACATGCAATATCTTCTGGTTTAACAAACAGGTCTCCATTTGCATGTATAACCACCTCAGATGACTCATTATTCTCTCATTTCTGAAATTCCTTGCCATACTGCCAAAACAGCTTCATTGTTACCTTATAATTCCCTACAAATCCTTTCCAAGTTGCACCCATATCCTACTCTTTTCTGCCAAGTTCACCCTCTTTGCTCTATGACAATAAGCCTGCCTATATTCCCATGTTCTTGTTTTCATCCAATTTCTGAAGTTTGCACCTTTTACTGTCTCCTTCACTCTGTCAGTCCGCAATGTAGTTTTCTTTCGTCTCATACATGCTTTCTTAACACCGACACTCTCTTCTGCTGCTGAAGTGAGAGCATTTTCAGATCTGCACAACTCCGCTTCCAAATCATCTGCTTGTGATTCCCTAGGCCTACTCGATCTCTTGGTTTTTATGTCCTGTGCACCATTTGCAACTTTTCAACACTCAACCTTATCTTACACTGTGTTCTTTCTGGCCTCTCTTTTCTCCATTTTAATGTTCTTATCGCCATTCCAAGTGTTGAATCCATAGAAAGGGATCCAACATTTCGTACACCTCTGAACATATTATAATCCACAGTCAACAAACAAATCAATCATTTACTTATTAGTGTACCACAGCAGCCCATCATTCCAGCTATGGTAAGTCCACTTATGGTTTTATTTGTGTTTATAGAATGTATTCATGATAGAAGGTCACTTACCAATGCATAGTTAATCATTGTTCCCCTTCTGCATTTCTGTCACCTACACTGAAGGTTCCTATGACACTTTCTAAATCTCTTCGGTCAAGTCCACTGTTTCAATTATAGTGTACACAAAATATTAAATATTCTTTTTATATTACAAAATCAGCGCTACTCTGCACCATTTCATATAACTGGTCCACTTCCTGTCCTGGTCTTCCACACTGTGGTGCATATATTTGGATTAGACTGAGTTTCCTAAATCTAGTCCTTACTGAAATGCCTACTGTACTTTCTGAAACATGTTGTACCTCTTCTACATATGGGGTAATCTCCAGTGCCAGCACTACTCCAACAATTTCTGCCATCATCTCGCCTACTGAAGATAAGTTAAAATCTCCATGGAATACTCTATCTCCATTGTCCTTTATTCTTGTTTCAAAGCCCCAGGTCACTGAGATTTCTTGCCTTTGTTACTTCCACCACTTCTACTTCCTTTCCGTTCATGGTGGAGATATTTATAGCCGCAATCTTAAACGTTGGCTTGACTCAACTGCTCCAACTCATGATCCCGGTGATTTTTCGCACACCTGCCCGACTAAGGGTTGCCAGGGACTGGGGGACATGACTATATTTGTGTCCACCATGAGCAACTTGAGTAAGTCTACTCCAGTGGAACACTAAGCCTATCTTGGATAGTGCTTTTATGGAGACACCATCTCTAGCTAGCTGGTTGTTGGCTAACAGAAGAGCTCATCTTCCCTGTCAGATCTTGTATTTAATCCTGCAGGGTTGCTAGCCACCTTCCACTCCTACAAACAGTGAGGTGATGAGGCCAATGTAGTTGCTGACCACTCGACCATGGAATAGGTAGCACTGGTTTACATGATACCACTAACAGGTGGGCCTTACCTGACCAACGATGGCTTCACCGCAATATTTACTATAGTCAGCCATGGTAGAGACCGAAAGTGTAGCAGCAAGAAATATTTTCTTCTGAAGCTTTATATAATCTGCAATATCATACAATATCACTACTCAATTTTTATTATCGCTCGATCAATTTCTATGCTGTAAAGTTGTTTTGCCCTCCAAAAATGATCTGATCAATAATTGAATAGATTGCATCATTGTTACATGGGGGGGGGGGCAGAGTGCAACTGGCTCATTCATATGGAAATGACCTACTACTCAGTTATATACCTTGTTTGATTCAATTAGATTATTTTTGCATGGTTTTTGCATGAAGTAAATTGGACCCATTTAGGCGAAAAAGTACCCATATCTCGGGAAAGACCCCAATTATGTTTGAATAACATCGAACAATGGAATCTATGCACCTACACTGCTATGATGTAATTGGTCTGATAAAGTTCTTTAATGGGTGGTGATACTCCCCCCTTCCGATACTGGACTACATTGTTGGGACAAAATATCAGTGAAGATAATTAAGCAACTATGCATTAGTCTTTCCACCAATAATGATTTTTACAGATTCCTTGAAACGCAGGATATTCCCTAAAGCATATAAGTCTGCTAATGCAGTAATTGTGAATGAAAAAAATAAGAAGAATCTAAAAAGAATTACTACCCTATATCCCTCTTGACAACAAGGGGAAAGTTCTTGAAAAGCAATCATATGATTTTCAACAATCTCATTTTTTCTCTTGTACGGCAATTGAGTAAAACTAGCAAAGTTACGTAAAGGAGATTTAGCAGTCAACTAGTTAAGCCTGGTTTATAGTTGAATAGTTGACCTTACAACTTCACGCAATAATTATATGATCAGTAGTGACCACGCCGTTGAGGAGAAACCTTCGCAAACTGTTGATAATATATCGGTTGTATAGAAAAGAGCAACGAAGGTCTTATATTTGGGAAGTTAATATACCTCAATCGTCATAGGGAGAGTATCACACCCTTCTATGAGGTATAAGAGATGCCGTTATTTTTAAACATCTTCACATGCTTCAATGCTGTCCATAACTGTGATATCGCGTTCAGTTTGTTTGAAATCAAGTGGGAATCACATATCAGACTTTCCCTATTCACTACTACCACATGTTGAATTAAAAACAGGAAGCATTCTACCTTCAATACGTCAAAACAGTTATACAATTGACTACAGGAAACAATACAAGGCGTCTTGACTGGAACACTTCTGCGAAGGCGTTTTAGGATAAGGAAAAAGTTTAACTTTCTTAAACTTTTTGTGCTTAAGGCCTTCAGCATTGCCATCACATCCCCACTAAATTTGCTTAAGCAAGGTTAAGGAAAATTACAACCTTAAAGTAAATTATCAGGGATTATAAAACAGAAGCTCTGGCTCCAGACCGGTAATTGCTTGCTTCAGCAAAACAATATCGAAAAATACGAACTATAAACCAGGCTTTACTCTCAATAACTCACACAATATACAACAATCTTGATTATAATCCAAGTCTTGATGTAAACTCTGTTTTTCTTGATATCTCTGTTTATTGTGATAAGCATTTGATAGATTTTGACATGATGGCATAATTTATAAAGAAAAAAAGATTTGAAGTGCCCAGTAGGCTCCTTCTCAATGCAAATGTCATCAAACAATGAATACAATAGACTATAAGTCAAAGGAGTAGTAGAAACATAAACCATAATAGAGCAGAATCAATCAAATACAAATTGAATTGACAATCATGTACCTGTGGTGAAATGCATTTCAATGGCTTTTCCAGTTAGTACTGCTTGGTCTCTTGGTCGTACTATTGAAGCATACAAGACAACTAAATAAGATGTATTCATTTCCAATGAATTGATTTCCATATTAGTATTAGTTCCATTACAGAGAGGAGAAAAATATTTCATGTTGTCAGCAAAACCTTTGATGCCAATATGATAGCATAATTTGAAGCCGGGACGTACACCTCTAAGGGGGCTCCATTGTATTACAATAGATGAATGCGTTACATGCAGCAGTGTCAGGTTTGATGGCTTCTGAGGAGGACCAGGATCAGTCTTGATACATAGAACTGATGAATTACTACCACCAGCATCATTAAACGCAGATACCATTATGCAATATTCTGTCATCTGCATGAGATGTTTCAATTCATGACGCTCTGGGCTCAATAATGATCTGTGTCTTGCCAATGAACTTTTTCTAGCACAGACATACTTCCAATTTGACTTGCCTTTCATTCTGAAGAATACCTAAATGACACAAAAACATACAAGCATCATCCAACAAGTGCTTGATTTCTACAAGGTGTCAAGTGATACCAAAAAAGAGTTCAAAAACAAACAATGGAAATTGGATTTTTCCAAGACCGCACGTACGCCAATTAAAAACAGAACACATGTATAATACAAGAGCCTTTTGAGACACAAACGTAGGGATATCTACCTTTCAATGATAATAAGCCTTACACTTTAGTAAGTAATACACCTTGACGCAAGCAATGGATTATGGTAGTTATGGTAACAAGGGAGCTTCAGATTATATTGATTAAGGGAGTCCAAACCATTCTTACAGCCGTGTTACAAGTAACATGAGCTATTTTGGCAAATCTGGACACGCAACAACACAAAAAATATGTAACAACTAGCACAGAGATATGTCAAGTCACAACACTGATGACCAGTGGCGGCTCGTCAATGGGGCATGTTGGGCAATGCCCCCCCAAGGAAAATGTATAAATGACATTTCTACACAGTAATTG